>JADBJO010002558.1:85000-95000 GCA_016801955.1 Conus betulinus
ATTTGCTTGTCCCTGTTGTTTGGGCGCACTCATGAATACTCCTTTTTTTTCAAAATTTCATCGAGAACTCTTCAATAACAAAGGATTCCGGTTGAATTCACCGTGATGTGTGCAAGCACAAAAGAGCAAACCCGCAGTTCCAGGACCCAGAAGAATGTCAGTCTAAGCCAGCAGCTTTAAGGAAATCTGGCTTCCCAGCCAAAGTTGGAGCAGCAGGAGTGGGACGAGGGGGGGGGGGGGGGGGGGGGGGGGGGCTGCAGACGCATCAGCTTTTGATCTTCCATGACACAACACTCTGGTTAGAAGATGCTGCGATGACAGAATCAGCCCCAAAGGGTTCCATCTCAATCTGGTCGAGCACGAACAAAAGTTAACTTCATCAGGCTAACATACCACAACTCAGAACAGGTGCACGGTGGCCATGTGGGTAACATACCTGTCAAAAGACGACACCTTGAGACGCCCGCCCAACTCTCCAGGAAGTGCAGGTTCGAATCCTGACAGTGCCAGAGTAACTTTCTGCCAGCAGAAGTGCATCTAAGAGTCATGACCAGGACCTGCACCTTGAAAGTGAAAAAAAGTTCAGACAAAACACTGAAAGTGAGCTGCAAAGTGAGATGACTGCTGGCGAGATCTGAACAAAGTTTTAAAAGTAACTGTTATGACGCCACCGAGCAACATGGATAAACGAATCACAAGGCAAAACACAACACGTTTCGACCTCTTAGGTCTTCTGCAAGCAAGATACACAAAACTCAGGACAACTAAAATATAGAACAAGCGATTATTTATTTTTGTCGACCATAATCATTGAATGATTGAACGCCCGTCTTGCGTCGAATTCGAAAAAAAAATAGGTGATCGCCCGTTCTTCATTTTCTTTGTCCTGAGTGTTCTTGTGCCTGAAATAGACCTTAGAGGTCGAAACATGTCGTGTTTTGTCTTGTGATTCAGTTGTCCACGTTGTTCGGTGGAGTCAAAATGATTACTTTTCAAACACTAAAAACGAGGTTACTGCCTGAGTGGATGACTGGGAGTTCACAGCAGATCTTCCAAAATAAGAAAAACGTCAAGAGAATCATCAGGAAGATTGGCGCACACAGGATGTAGTAATGCATACAGGTTATTTAAAATAAACCGATTATGGCTGAATTCAATGCGTCGGATGAAAGCATAATGGAGGAAGCTCACTTTTATCAGAAAGGAGAAGTATATATGTCCAGCCAACAGATAAGGGCAATATACTTCCGAGCTTCATTCCTTGTTCTAGAGCTCTGAGCAGCCCGTGATGTCGTGCAATAGGTCTTGCCTTCTGGTGGAAAGATGACCCAAAATCCAACATTTCAGCGCAGTGGCAGATGAGAAGTTCCAGATGGGTCCGGTCGACGAGGGAGAGAAGTACACTTCAAGTTCCCAGTTTGGAAGAACAGGTCTCAGATCTGACTGATGACTGTATGGATGGGACATCCGAAGGATTGTGTCATGGTCTGGATGGTGACTGTGTGGATGGGACATCCGAAGGATTGTGTCATGATCTGGTGGTGACTGTGTGGATAGGACATCCTAAGGATTGTGTCATGGTCTGGGTGGTGACTGTACGGATAGGACATCCTAAGGATTGTGTCATGGTCTGGGTGGTGATTGTGTGGATAGGACATCCTAAGGATTGTGTCATGGTCTGGGTGGTGACTGTATGGATAGGACATCCTAAGGATTGTGTCATGGTCTGGCTGGTGGCTGTATGGATAGGACATCCTAAGGATTGTGTCATGGTCTGGGTGGTGACTGTGTGGATAGGACATCCTAAGGATTGTGTCATGGTCTGGCGGGTGACTGTGTGGATAGGACATCCTAAGGATTGTGTCATGGTCTGGGTGGTGACTGTGTGGATAGGACATCCTAAGGGTTGTGTCATGGTCTGGCGGGTGACTGTATGGATAGGACATGCTAAGGATTGTGTCATGGTATGGATGCAGCTTCGCCTCCTCACAGGGACACGGGGAAAGGGAGGAAATTATTTCCTTCTCGCCATCACAGGGCGTCCTCTTTGTGGACCTTCTGCTGTCCATCTGTACCTGAAGTTTTTCTTTCCAAATGATATCCATATTTCTTTCTAGATTATACAGCCCATAATATGGGTTTATGAACACTACAATTTAAGATGAAAATATGTGTTTCATCTAATTTATAATGCCATGTCTTAAATAAATAGCACGTGTATTACCATTGCGGATAGAAACGTTTCGGATCTTTCCATTTAAATCGCAATACCACGTCTCAAATGATTATTGGTGGCAGTGCTTTCGACCGATTTCGCTGTTTGTAAAATGCTGTGTTAATAGACAGTACGCTGATTTAATTACACAGGCAAAAGCATTCTTGCAGATATGTTCATATTTATGTCATCTCCGTGTACGCTCTTTTTACACATCTCTGTGACTGACGAGTGTCCTAAACTACTGATTTAGACTGTGTTTGTCTGTGTGTGAGAGTCTCAGACATGTATAAGTGCAGGCAGTTCCAGGAGAAATATGTCTGACAGTCTCAAAAACAGGCTACGTTTTCAACACCAGAGGGAACCTCCAGAAGAGCGTCATAAGTGTTGGTTTTACCAGAAATTGCAACCATACTTTGGCAGAGAGAAGGTATAGTCAGATTTTGTCCAATGTTAACATATTTTTTTTCTTAACAAATTTCGATGAATTACCTACCGACGATAAACACGACTCTGCAGCAAACGTTGTATTCTCAGTGGGGATAGACGCTGTTCAGATTGTGACGTGAACGTCGTACAAGACGTGTATCATTTCTTATGGGATGGCTTCAGTAAGACTAGTTGCAAAGTGAGACGACTGCAGGCGGAAATCCAAGCAAATCTTAAATAAATGTTAGCGAACCGCCGAAAAAAAAAGTGTACAAATGAATCGCAAGACAAAACGCCACGCGTTTCGACCTCCTAGGTCTTCTTCAGACAAGAAAGAAAACTATTGCAACGAAAATGAACGAGCAATCACTTCTCTGCAATCTTCAGCGCAAGATAGGCGTAGGGTAACTCTTACTCCCACGATGAAAGAATTACACGCCCACAGCTCCAAATGAACGCTGCATACGACATCTACCGCCAAGCAGAAAGGCCAACACAGAACACACGGAACGGAAAAAAATCCAAGGTCTCTGACCAGCGCGTTGGGCTAGTGCGTAAGTCAGACATCTGCCAAGTCGAATCCAGGAGACCCTCATCTTCAGCTCTCACCTTAGTCATTAGTTCAGGTATCCACCAGCTTGAAATCATACGCGGTGCTGTCTCTAGACATAGCGCATGTGGTGTGGTGTATATGGATGATTCCACAAGTAGGACCATTTCCTTGATGAAACTGAAACTGAAACACAGAACAAGGAGACATTCCCTACAAGGATGAGACGTGCGTGCCACGTGTTCAACAAGCAGACTTTCACATAACTGTAGTGTTGCCAGGAAAGCCTGAGCGGTATCAACTTGCCTGTTTCCAAGGCACTTTTTGTGGCATCAGTTATCGGATCAATGGAGCACCTAAGGCGGTGATTTTCTTTCTTTTTTTTTCTTTACCTTTTTTTTTTTTTTTTTTTTTTTTTCCCTAAGGTCAAATCCACCTCTTCATTTTTTGGTGCTTCACACTGTCCGCTTCAATTGCCAAAAAAAAAAGCGAAAAAAAAAACAAAAACAATTTCCACTTCTGGGTTTTTTTTTCAACCACCATGCATAGTCTGTTTGTTCATTTACAAATGGACACGTTTTGCAGATTTGAATGTTTTGGCGTCTGGGTTTGTTAGTGTTCCTACCGCTTTGACACAGAGAGAGAGAGAGAGAGAGAGAGAGAGAGAGAGAGTTTCTTATGGGATGGCTTCGGCAAGACTCGTTGCAAAGTGAGAGAGACGACAGGCGGAAATCCAAACAAATCTTGTGAGGGAGTTTGCTAGTGTTCTAATGTGTGGTGAACTGGCACACTCACTCTGACAATGTGTTGCTTGTACAAAGGAAACAACATAGATTAAACAAAAGACCTAATTATTTCCTTTCATTTCAGTTTTTCCCAAGCAACGAGAGAGATGGAGAATCTGCTATATGCTAGCTTCATTTTGTGTAGCTCTCTCTCTCTCTCTCTCTCTCTCTCTCTCTCTCTCTCTCTCTCTCTCTCTCTCTCCCAACCTTCTCCTCCTCTCTCTCTCTGCCCCCTCTCCCTCCCACCCCCTCCCCTCGCCCTCTCTCAAATATGTTTACAATGGTAGTTCAAAGTTAAAGGCACGGCATCAAAGCAAAATTTATGCGTAAACGACCAATTCCGTATATACACACTCCTGAAAGGATATCGTTGGTCCCACTTGAACGCCTTCTTCCTTGCGCTGAACTCAGAAGCAATCTGAAGCGATCAAAGCTAAGTGCTTTTTTTCGTTATTTTGTTCGTCTTTGTTTCACCTGAGGAAGACCTAAGAGGTCGAAACGCGTTGTGTGTTGTCTTGTGACTCGTTTGTCCACGTTTCTCTGGGCGGTTCGCTGACATTTATTTATAAGATTTGTTTAGAGATTTCCGCCTGCAGTCGTTTCACTTTGCAACTAGATCAAAATTGAGACACACGTGGAGTCACTGTTTTTTTGTCGTTACAGACTAATTTCCTCATATCCTTTACTTTCCTATTGAACTGACTCGCCTTGCATTTCTGACTTCCTTCTTCTTTTTCGCCGTTCTTATCCACTGAACCCATGTCTTTGGAATAGTGGTAATTAAAATGTTATAATCTAGTACGATATTCGCTCTGTTTTGTCCTATCATGTCTTGTAATTCTCCAGAGTGAGTAAACGATTTTCTCGAAAATGAGTAATCTGTGTAATAGTTTCAATTCCTTTCTGTAGCCCAGTTGGAAAGAGCAACATTTTGTGCTTGTATGTGAGTAGTGAATTATTGAAGATCATTTGACTTTGAAAATTGTTGCAATTAATATCTTCCATCTTAATGACAGATTTGTTCTCTAAATAAGTCGTTAGGACCTCTTTCCAAAATTCATTGTCTGTTCTTTCAAGTCCTTTGATGTCTTCTTTTTTTTTACAGTAAATATGAAAGATTCTATCACCTTTTGCCAGCTTTTCCAAATGCCATTTTGGAATAAAACTCCACTTATGCTTTTCAGTCGCGTCAAACAGTTTTCCTGCCCATTGTAAATAAAAATATTTTTGAAGCTCAAGCATGTTTAACATTTTAAGACCCCCCTCTCCATACTCACCTTCCATTACTTTTCGTTTAATTTTTCAAATGCTCTCCTATTACTTTGTTGTTGTTGTTGTTTTTTTTTTTTCTGCCGGAGGAATTTATGCAGTATTGTATTTATTTTATTTAGTACACTAGGGGGGAAGACCTATAGATTGTATTACGTATATAAATAGGCTGATCAAAAAGGTCTTTACAACCACAACTTTACCTTGAATATTCAGGTCACATTTACTCCATTCCTTAATGGTGGAATTCATTACATCTAATCTATGAGACCGGTTGTCTTCAATGTCTCGTGCCATTTTGTTTGTTTCAAAATAAACGCCCAATATTTTCATTTTACTGACCAAAGTAAATGGAATATGTTCTTCTTCATTCTTATTACCCATTCTCAAAACCTTAGTTTTTTTTGTGTATTTATTCTAAGGCCAGAAATTCTTTCGAACTCAGTTAGCATTTCTAAATCTGTAAGCATGTCTGTTCTGTTTTTCAGAAAAAGTGTTGTGTCGTCGGCCATTTGTTTTATTTTAATATGAACTGGGCTTGTGCAATGAGGAAATGGAACTTAACTTAATGCCCTCTATGGAACTGTTTCTAATTTTGATCGCAAGCAGCTGTACAGCCAGTACAAACGGGAGAGGTGAAAAAGGGCAACCCTGTCTGATACCACAGGAAATATCAAAAGGTTCGGAAATCCAGCCTCCGTGATTAAAACGGTGAAGGTCCAGTGACAGTGAGGAAAGACCCACTGACCACAGGGAAAGTCCTGTTGACATTGGGAAAGACTACAATTTTGGATTCTCTCTTGAGGGCACATAAGACCGTATGGCGAAAGCTTGGCTGTGTCTGGAGTGGCATTGTCTTCATCTGTCCGTGGGCAGGGGTGGTTGGGTCTGTGGGGTGTGCTCGACAGCTAGAGGGTGCTGTTTTTTGCCGGTGGGCTCTGCAGTCACGAAATACGGGCTGGTACACCCATGGGGATGCTACTTTAAGGCTGTTATGAGTTGCATCCTGTAGTCTGATTTACCTCTGTTCAGGAGCAGTTATGTCTCTTGATATCCTAATGGAGTGTCCTGCGCGTGCCTGTATCCATCGTCAACACAGCGCAGGCCTCCAAGGTGGCACAGGACTGCTCTAAAGGCAGGTGAGGACAGTGCTTCTCTTGGTCCTCCCCAGCACCTTCAGGCGTTTTTCTTTTTTTCTTTTCTGCTTGAACTACCGTTGTTAAGAACAGATACCCACCTTTTAAAGTCCACACCGAAACCAAAAACATCAAATGCATGTAACAAAAATTTTCTGAATATTGAATCAAGGCTTTACAGTAGTCTGCTGCTAGTAGACGATACCCATCCTCATTACGTGTGTTTAAGTACTTTGTTACATCATCTATGGACCTTATAATTGTTGCAGTATTTCTACCTTTCAGATAGCCAACCTGATCGTTAGTAATTGATTTATGAATAACCTTACCAAGTCTTTCTGCTAGAACTTTTGCAAGGATTTTATAATCTGCATCAGTCAAGGTAACTGGTCTCCAGTTTGTTAACTGATTTCTTTCTAAGTCTTTTCCTTTGTGTAATAAAGTGATGATTCCTTGTCTTTCAGTGTACGATAAATCACCTTTATGAAAACATTCAATAAAAGAACTTGTTACCAATTTACCTAGTTAACTGCCAAAAGAATTTTAAGAATTCTACTGTGATGCCGTTGCAACCAGGTGCCGACCCATTATGTAGTTTACTTAGCGCATTTGTTGTTTCCTCTAAGGTAACCAGTCCTTCACATAAGGCAGCATTATCATCATCTAAACATGGAAACACTTCTGACGCTGTGAATTTATTAGACTCCTCTATAACATTTTCTGCGACCGTTGTTTGGCTGCACAGATTTTTATAAAACGAGACTTGCTCTGTAAAATATCACTTTGTGTAGTTAATACTTCTTCTTTCTCTACGCAACTTTTGTTATGACTTTTCATTTACCCCTAGCTTTTTTCTAAATTGCAGAAATACTTAGTGTTTCGTTCCCCATCTTCGATCCATCTATCTCAATCTTATTTGTGCCCTCTTTGCGTCATGCAGTTGTTTCAATTCTAATTTATATGCTTTAAATTCATATATGTGGCTTGCGACTCTTCATTTCAAGGGTCTTTAATGGGCTTTTTTTTAATTCAATTTCTGAGATCTGTAGGTTTAACTTTAGCGAATCGTTTTCTTTTGGCATGACAATTCTTTTCCAAATTCGCTACAAAAATTTTCTTATTTCAATGTTCAGCATTTCCCATTTATCAATATTGGACAAATTGTCATTAATATTGTCGTTAAGCTCTTTATCTAATAGACTATTCAATTGCTGTACAATATCATGGTTTTTTTTTTTTTTAAATAACTATTGTTGAATTTCCAATAACTTGGTCCACGAATGAATTCACACTGATTCAGCTCGACTGTCACAGCCTTATGGTCCGCGTTTCGGAATGGTCAGATGTTCACATGATACACAATCACTTAATACATCCTCTGTTGTAAAGCAATAGTCGAGCCTACAAGCTATAAATGGACTGCACCTGTACCATGTATAATCACGTTCATTAGCATGAAATACCCTCCAAAGATCACTCAGTTCTAGGTCTTTCATTAACTTATTAAGACCTCGAACTTCATTTTCACGGTGGGGCTTGCCCGATATTATATCAAGAGCATTGCTATGAATGCAGTTAAAATCTCAAAACAACATATTTTTTTTTGTCACTGTACTTTTTACATTTTTCTTGCAGTAGTTTGAAAAAGTCCACTTTTTCAGTACTATTATTTGGAGCATATATGCTTGCTAAGTAGAAGTCATATTTATCACATCTGACTGAAACAATCAAGGTTCTATTTTGTTCCATTGCTAATGTGACTTTTCCCGGGAAATGTTTTGCAATCAAAATGACTTCTCCCTTACTCCTGTTGGTACCTCCGTTAAAAAAAAAAAAAATACCTCCCCTCCCCGTTCTTTTTTTCCCATATAGATACAGCACTGTCAGTTGTGTGAGCTTCTTGAAGACAGACCAAATCAAACTTTCCGTTTTTAAAGAAATGAAAAATTGATGTTTCTTTTATATTTGTTTTTCAGTCCTCTACAGTTCAGTGACGTTATCCGTATTTGATCCATTATATGAAAAATGTATATGTTCTTTGCCTACGAATTTAACTAAATTCGTAGCGGAAATCGTTATATTTTGACATAAGAGGGGCTTTTCAAACTCACAATCCATTTCCAAGCAATAAGTCGTCATAATGTAATATTCTAACCAATACCAGACGTTAGCGCCGCTCGTCTACACCGGAACGATTGTCGTGTGACGTTTCCTGGCGGCGGAAACGTCCTCCCTCGTGTTTCTGTTGCTTGGTTTTTTTCCTCTTTTATCAGGAGGACTGGCACCTTCTCGGGACCGGCGTCGCTTAGGGGTTTCCGAGCGGTGGCGAGGCGGACTGTGCAGCAGCTCCAGGGAGGATCCCAACATGGCCTGACTGAGTGTGCCGGATCGCCCCCTGTTCCGGCGGGATGTTTTTCCCTCCTCCACTTTTCTCCTCTCTCTGCACATTACACTCTCGCCCCCTCTCTCTCTCATCCTCGATCTCCTCCTCCACTCTCACCCCCCCCCCCCCCCCCCCCCCCCCCCCCCCCCCTAATTCTTTTCATCACTCATACACACACTTTCTCTGCTATGCTGATCAGACACAGTAAGATCACAAGCAGGGTCTCCTCGTTTGTGTCCGGTCTTCTTACATGCCCTGCACACCACATCATTCACGCATACCGGTGCGTGGTGATTATCTTCCAGACAGTTAGAACGTACCACTGGCCTTTTCACGAGATTCTGCTCTTTGTGGTAGATTCTGGCTGTGAAAAAGCTGACTTTAAGCGTTTTCTCTAGGGGGACAGACGGGACTGTTATATAAACAAATCGTCGTCCTGTGAGAAATCGTGTCAGTTTATTATCGTTGTCCCTCGCTCTTTCGCATTTTAAAGTGGAGCGAAGTTCGCAACCCGCTTTGAGAAGGGCGTGCTCAAGTTTGCTGTCGGCCACAGAAATGGGAATTTTGTCTATAAATACTTTAGTAGCAGGTTTCTCTTCTCCTGTCTGTCTCTCAAGGGTTAGTGTTTACTGCCTGTAGCACAATACCTCTGAGGCGAATACCTTGCACAAGAAGTAGGGACCTCGCCTCTTCAGTAGCCGGGTAAACTCTCCACAACCCTCCGACCTGCTGCGCCCCAACAACTGACCCTTGTCCGGTGGCGCGTTCTGCTGCCGACCCGATCTCCAGAACAGTGGCTGGGCGGCTGCTCGCTCGAATGTCTATTGATTTTATGAAGACAGGTCGAACGCTCGCGGCCATTTCCACAGATCGAAAGCGAAAAACGAAAAAGAAATAAAAACAAAAAAAAAAAAAGTAACTCGGAAGACGTATACTGTACTGTTTGAAAAAAGATTTCGCGACGGCTACAGTTCGAATACAAGAGAATTGCATGGCAGGGAAAGAGCTGTAGTAGAACACACACACAGCGCACATTCGGTTTGGTCGGAGCTCAAGTAGCACACATCCGCTGGGCGCGGCTGTCGCTCACGCCGTTTGCAAGACACTTAAAGCTTTGCATCTTCCACTTTCGAACTGTCCTGCATCCGAACTATATGAGATAATGAGATGCAGGATAAAAAAGAAGAAGAAGAATGATGATGATGATGATGATGATGATGATGATGATAATAA
>JADBJO010002558.1:100000-107500 GCA_016801955.1 Conus betulinus
AGCGCAGGACTTGGAAGTTCCTACAATATCTTGCAAATGCCGCAGTCAGACAAGTATGAGAACTCGGGGGGGGGAAATTCAGTCCCTTCCTCAGCCAGTCAGTGGCCATCATTTGTAACTGAATGGCCGTGCAAAAAAACAATCTTTCTACGAACTTAAAGGCCTGTTCTCCAAATTGGCGATGATTTGTAGAAAACAGGTATGCACAGTGGTTCATTACGGTATGTGGTTCATTTCGTGAGAAAAAAAAAAAAGGGTTGCTATATCAATTTGATAAATGGAAAATACCACTTTTCCTTACCTGTTGCAACCGAGCGCCTTGGACAACAAACTGTGACGTCACATGTGGCACTGCCAGCATTCTCCTGATATAGGCCTACTGAGAAAACTATATGATTCTCTGACCACAATGAGGCGTAAGTCGATGTGTCACCAGAGAAATTCCAGTCGCAAAGCCTTGTTAGTGACTGAACGTATGTCTATAGCACCCGTCTTTTAGTCTTGAGTTGTCAAGAATGCGACATGGTGAAAGAAAGGGAGGAGACAAACAATGACGTAGCATGAGTATTACGTAGGAGAGACTTTCCAATGCCACAAAGTGGGGAGCAGATGACTACAATAGAAAACGTCATTGTCTTCACGAAATCCCGCGTCGGCTTAGTCCGAAGATTTCTGATATCAGTATATGCACTTCATAATAACCAGCGTCGATGTGTGTAGTTAATATTTACTTAACATTCACTTAATATTCATTGCCAGACTGAGTGGACAACCACATCGCGTGGACTGATCTGAATGGCAACGAGCAGCCAGTTCGTACGAACACACAACTGACATCATACTCAAGAGAAGTTAAGCGATGACTATATTTGGCCGATTAATTCCTGTATCCTTTTTTTTACAGTGAAAACACCCTCTCTGATGGATCGATGGCTGAATGGTAATGATTCCAGTGTTAATTTTTATGGTTTACGTTGTTTTTAATATATCCCTTCGAGCTTTCACATTATTTCCAATCTTAAGAGCAGACTTTTGACATTATTGTAAATTTGATCACCTGTTACGGTTATTGGCAAAGCCTGTTAAGTTACTGGCAAAACGTCTTTAGTGTGTGTGTTAAAAAAAGAAGTGCAAAGGATGAGCGATTTCTAGGATGTCAAAACTGTAACCTAATCCTTCGAGATATGTATGGGACAATGGTGTGTCTAGGTTAATGTTATTGTTTTATAAGTCAGCACGGTTTAACTGATGCACGGCCGTTAACATGAATTCATTGCAGAGTTTAAATAATATCTATTGACGTGTACAGTAATGTGGTTTTCTGCTGCACACACACACACACACACACACACACACACACACACACACACACACACACACACACACACACAACACACAAATGCTTTTGTCAGCGTATTGCTTTGTGTTCCAGTGTTACACAGCCACACAGTTCTGTGATGGAAAAATGGACTGTGTGAACGAGATTGATGAGGCATTCTGTATCCATAACGCCACTACTACGCTGGGTAATGTCGCTTCCCCTCCTCCTCCAGCTGTGATTGACTTTGTAAGGATTGGCTCCACCACCATCACTCCTCTCCCTGACATGAGGGAGGGTCAGTCACCACGGTCACACCTTTGTCCAGAGACTCACTACCAGTGTGCACACCACGGCTACTGCCTGCCCCACCTACACCCGATGTAACGGCTTTTACGACTGCCCGTATCACGAAGACGAAGCAGGCTGTGACAGCTACGCCTGTCCAGGTCACTATCGCTGCTTGGATTCCCAGGTCTGTGTTCATCCAGACCAGATATGTGATGGAATCTATCAGTGTCCCAGGTCGGAGGATGAGCTGTTGTGTGACCTGCGCTGTCCACAGAGTTGCACGTGCCATGGTCTGGCTTTCACGTGTCCACAACCTTTTCATGCCCAGAGTTTTTCAGAGCTACGATATCTGAACGGGACAGGCAGTGGCATGACCCCTCACACAACTCTCAGCCAATACAATGTTGATCTTCCTCAGTCTGGCCCACTGTCACCTGCACAATGTCACCACTGTCACTTTACCCAATGTCATCACCTTGGATCTGAGCAGCAACAGACTTGTTCACATTCCTTTCGATCTTTTGCTCGGCACCCCAAATCTAAAAACATTGCTTTTATCCAGTAATCCTGTCATTCATTTTCTGCCCCAGAATGTCAACAACATGAGGATATTTCAGCAAATCCGAACACTGGACCTGTCGCTGATCATCTGTCTGCACACACTGGACCAGCAGGTTGTCTCCCTTTTTCCTGGAGTCACGTTCCTCAATTTGTCTGAGTGTGGCACTCAACGCGTGACTGGACGAGGTTTTCAGCCAATGAAAAAGCTGCAGACTCTGGACCTGACTGGATGCCCGATGACAGAGATCAGCAAAGAGCTCCTGCAAGGTCTGGGGCAGCTGCACACTGCCCATGCTGACAACTACAAGCTGTGCTGTGCGGCCGCACTGTTGCCAGACCTGGACTTACGGCGCTGCCTGGCACCAAGAGATGAGGTCTCTTCCTGTCAGGACCTGCTGAAATCCAGCACTTACAGGGTGTGTCTGGCCCTGGTCAATGGCTTGGCCGTGGCAGGTAACGGCGTCAGCTTTGTGTTCCGCCTGTTTTCCCTTCAGAGAAGTGGTTCACTGGGCTTCAGTGTCTTCGTCCTTCACCTGTGTGTGTCTGACTTTCTGATGGGGGTTTACCTGACGCTGATAGGACTGGCGGACATGGTCTATCAAAACCAGTACGTTTGGGAGGACACTGCCTGGAAACACAGTCTCTCCTGCAGGATTGCTGGCTTTCTGTCTTTGATCTCATGTGAGGTGTCTGCCTTCATCATCTGTTTGATCACACTGGATCGTTTCCTTGTGGTCCGCTTTCCGCTGGGCTTTTGGCGTTTCAAGGGGGAGGGAACGCACAGCTGGCCTCCTGCTTGTCATGGGTCGTGGGCTTTGTTCTCGCTCTTGTTCCGCTCCTGCCCAATACGGCGCACTGGGAGTTCTACAGTCAGACAGGAATCTGCATCCCCCTTCCCGTCACCAGGAAGGTTTTCCCCGGCCATAACTACTCTTTTGGAATCATGATCGTGTTGAACTTCGCTCTGTTTCTTCTCATTGCCGTTGGCCAGATAGCTATCTATTTGTCAATACGATCTAACACTTTCACGCGTGGTCGAAGTACTCAGCATTCTCAAGAAACCAATGTAGCCCGTCGATTGTTCACGGTAGCCATGTCAGACTTTCTGTGCTGGTTTCCCATTGGTTTACTGGGGCTCCTGGCGTCACAAGGGGTGCCTGTATCTGGAGAGGTCAACATCGCCATGGCCATCATCGTCATGCCATTGAACTCGGCTCTCAACCCCTTTCTGTACACCATGAACGTTCTGCTGCAAAGACGACAGCAGAAGAAAGAAGAACAGCTTCGGGGCTTACTGGAATCTCAAAAGTAGTTATTCCAGCTTTGCTGATAACAGAGAAAAGGGGTTTGAAATGATTGAACACCACAAGCACCTAGGGTAAAAACATTATTGTGCTGTTTGAAATCTGACGCACTTGAATTTTAACAGTTTTTTTTTTTTTTTGTTGTTTGTTTTTTTTTTTTTTTTTTTTTGTTTTTTTTTTTGTTTTTTTTTGTTATGACCAATTTTGTGAGTGATTAAGATGAGTCGCCATGACCACAATCGACGATCCTACCTATGGAAAGTTTGGAGAACAGTTGACAACAAAAACAATGCTGTCTGTTGGAACTAAAACTTGTTAGAGTTAACATAATATTTTTAACTACGTCATGCTCTGTCCTCACTGTCTTTCCGTTCCACAGATCAGAACACCGCCCGACACATACTGAACTTCCGTCTGTCGTCTGTCTCTTTTTTCTTGTATGTCAATCAGCTGTTCACTTGTGTTACGTCGCGACCGTGTACGTGTGTATGAGCGCACGTAAGTGTATGTGCATGCATGACGAGGGCATGGGCACGTAACTTATGTGTAAGAGTGTGTGTGTGTGTGTGTGTGTGTGTGTGTGTGCGCGCGCGCGCGCGCGCGCGCGTGTGTGTGTGTGTGTAAGTAAGTGTGTGTGAGTGAGAGAGAGAGAGAGAGAGAGAGAGAGAGAGAGAGTATGTGCCTGCTTGTGTGAGAGAGACAGGGAGTGTATGTGCCTGCTTGTGTGTGTGTGTGTGTGTGTGTGTGTGTGTGTGTGTGTGTGTGTGTGTGTGTGTGTGTGTGTGCGTTGAGTGAGTGTATGTGCCTGCTGTGTGTGTGTGTGTGTGTGTGTGTGTGTGTGTGTGTGTGTGTGTGTGTGTGTGTGTGTGTGTGTGTGTGTGAGTGAGTGTATGTGCCTGCTTGTGTGTGTGCGTGTGTATGTGTGTGTGTGTGTGTGTGTGTGTGTGTGTGTGTGTGTGTGACTGTGTAAGTGTGTGCGCGCGTGATGAATATGTGTGTGTGTGTGGTTGCGCGAGCGCGCACGCATAAATGTGTATGTATTGCATGTATTTTAAACTCTGCTATGCTAACTTGAATTGTTACTATCTGTTCAGTATTCTTCATTGTCAGAATGCGTGCTACACACATTGTACTCGTGGTTATTGACACACAGTAACCGTAACAGTAATTGCTCTCTGCAGTTACAGTCGCGTTCTTTGCATGAGAGTGAAGAGGTTTGTTCAGTGCTATCTGTGTGTTAGTTAGAAAAAAAAAAATCTGGGTCAATGGATCAGCTTCTGGATAAATGTATGCTGAATTGGTCTGAGAGTGTTTGCGGTATTGGAGAATGGAGGCAAGACCAAAGCAAGGGGACACCTTTACAAGGCTACTGTTACCACCCACTCGTGGTTTAATGACGGACACGCTACCAACGCCCTTTTTCCTCTTCTCCAGGAAGGACATGTACTCATCCGTGTCTCGTGGTTTCTTCCTACAAAATTTCACTAGGAAAAGACAGAACTTCTGAACCGATTTTTCGAAACTAAGAGGACAACTGAATGCGCCACAGGGAAGAACCCATTACAATTTAAAGCAGATCAGTATCATAGAGTATATACAGAATGCCTTTGAGAGAGTCAAGCAACAACTCAGGGATCTCTGGTAAGAGGAGGACCAGAAACCAGAAGGCAAAGGCAGAGGCAGCTGAGAGTTCCATTTTGATCTGTTCGAGGAGGAACAAGGGTGCACTCCATAAGGCTAAAATTCCCCGACTAGAACAGGTGTCCCGAAGCGATTTAGGTAAGATTTCCGTCTGAACCAGTCACCATGACGAAGTTATTTTTTTCGTCGCGGACTCCCGGCTGGGAGGTCATAGGTTCGATTTCCATCAGAGCCATTTATTCGTGGGGTTTTTTTTTGCCCTGTCCGGCTTCTACCTAAAGCTGAGTTTGCAACGGGTTCGATGGGAAGACTGGGACCATACAGTCGAGTTTCATCCTCTTAACAGATGCGTCTCTGAGAGTGTTGCTCAAATTTCCTGACCAACACCCTCAGGTATCTGTATCTCTCGGGCCTGGTTGACACCAGATATATTAGAATTTGAAGACGAATATAGTTAGAAACTGAAGCATAGAGTGCAGCCCTGTCAAGTAGTCTCAGACTGGAATGAAAATGCGTAACATTATCTTCATCATCTCGATTCTCTTGGATCAGCTTTTGAAAAAATGAAGTCTCAAATGTTGTGGCTCTTGATGCCCTGCTGTCACGGTGACCTCATATCATCTCCATATCTAGGACCTTGTTTTGATTCTTTCAGGGTGACTGGTATTGGTAAATTCATGGGGACTGTTGCTGGACGGACTTGGTGGCGTCCTCCGCAGGGTGAGTTCGTTCACGCCAGCTCCACGACAGAACAATCCTTTTCAGCAGGTGGGGGCTTAGTGGGTGGTGTCCTGCGTATGTTGGATCACAACAGGCGCCACTGAGCACCACCGAAATGACTCGGCGGCAGTGCAGTGTCTCCTCTGGTGGGATGCCACCTGATGACTTGACATTGACTATTCCCTGTGAATTGCCGGTGGCGGGGCTGCGGCGGGCCGGGCCGGGGCTGTTGCTGTGTGGATGAGCGGAACTGGAATGAGCGTCGGAGGTGTAATGCCACCCAGCTGGCACAGAAGATGGAAAAGCAAGAAAAAAAAATACCCATGTGAAAGAAAGACAATGCCTTTAGGCTCCCGCCCTTCCAGAATGTGCAGGCTGGAATCCTAGCAGCGCTAGGGAAAACAGGTCTCCCAGGACAAGGTATCCAAAAGTCATGGTCTGTATGCGGCTCGGCCGCGAAGGTGTAAGAAGTTCTGGGCTGAAACACTTGTCTGCGGGGGACCTCTTCTCTGGAGAGCTTCTGCCATCCAGCTGTTCTTACAGCTTCTTGCTGCCGTCTGAAGGACGAACCATTAACAGTGCACACTTGGGGTGACAGGGTGTGTCCGGGATCCGTTTGACTGTAGTGGAGGTCTGTGTTCTCCCTGGTGGCGCCTTCTTGTCACTGATTCGTTAGTTTCGAAGTCATTTTTGCAATCCTGTAACCACAAGGTTTTTCCCTAGCCCGGTTACTGAATATTTAGTTTCAAAGGGTTTTTAACAGTTCGGTAACTCACCACTTTCTCCCCAGTCTGGTCACTGGTTAACTAGTTTCGAAGTCACTTTGGCAGTTCTGTAACTCAACGTTTTTCTCTCTAGTGGTCAATGATAAGTTCGTTTCGAAGTCAGTACTGGGCAATAATGTAATTGAAAGTTTTCTCCCTATTCTAGTTTCCGATACGTTAGTTCCAAAGTAATTTAGTAGTCTTATTACTCCACGTCTCCTCTCTCATCACTGATTAGTACTCTCAAAGTAGTTTGATTGTCTTGCAGCTCAACGTCTGCTTCCTGGTAACTGATTAGTTGGTTTCGAGGTCATCTGGCAGTCCTAGTAACTCAACTTTTATTCCATAGACTCTGATACTTTCAAAGTCGTTTGGCAGCCAGGTGACTCAAAGTTTGCTCCCATTGAATACTCAATTTCAAAGTCATTTGGAAATATAGTAACTCAAAGTTTGCTCTCTAGTTACTGACTGATTAGTTTCAAAGTCGTTTGGCAGTCTAGTCTAATACTCAACGTTTGCTCCCTAATCATTGAATACTCAATTTCAAAGTCATTTGGAAATGTAGTAACTCAAAGTTTGCTCTCTAGTCACTAAATGAAGAGTTTCAAAGTCGTCTGGCAGTCTGCTGCTCTAATAACTCAATGTTTGCTCCCTAGTCCTTGAATACTCAATTTCGAATCATTTGGAAATATATTACCTCAAACTTTGCTCTCTAGTCACTGACATATTCATCTCAAAGTCGTCTGGCAGTCTGATCTCCGGAAATGTTTGCTCCCTAGTCGTTGATTACTCAATTTCAGAGTCATCTGGAAATGTCATACCTCTATGTTTGCCCCCTAATCATTGATTCATGAGTGTGGAAGTCATGTGGTGGTCAGATCACTCAACATTTCCTCACTGA
>JADBJO010002558.1:112500-115000 GCA_016801955.1 Conus betulinus
GTGTCAGATCAGATCTGAGGCACCCGTCACTGTCGGCTGGGTCAGCGACACGCAACGTGTTCTGCTGAAGCAGGTCAGCAGGCCGTGTCGCCTGTGTAGTCATCTCTTCACATTCAGGACTGTCCGCGGGGTCATTGTCAGGGACTGCGTTAGGCGTGGTCATCTTTCCCGTGTTGTAAAATTAAAGTGGGGGGGTGTTGGAAGAAATAGGCCAGTGGGGGGGGTGGGGGGGGGGGGTGCAGACACACTTGCCTTTTGCTGTTCTCTCCAACCTCTAAGCCTCGGCTCTCTTCATACCCCGGTTGAGCTTCAACAGGCACTTCGTCCGATACACAACCGTGTCAGTGTGTGTCGCAGGGCTTTGGCGGACAGTCGTCAGTCGAAGTACCGAAACGAGTTGGTGTTCTCCTCCTTCGGTTTTAAAAGATGATAAAACACATTTCTCGTAAAAACGTGTTCGCAACACTGTCCAAACGCGATGGAAGCCCGACAACTGGCATATTGAAGGAGTTATTTCGTACAACACTGTAAATTTGCGCTCTCTTTCAAATACCTTTTTGCCGGTTGCCAAGCAAGGGAAGCTACCACAGAGAGAGAGAGAGAGAGAGAGAGAGAGAGAGAGAGAGAGGCACACACGATGGAACGTTTACTGATTGAGAATTGGCTGTGGCCGAAACGGAAACCGGTTTCAGATGGGAAGACGACCTGGATGAACATAGCCCACCAACCATTGGTCACAACCTCGGACGGTTGGCTTTTACTGCAGGGCGACTTTCAGGCGCCTGCGACTCGTAAGTGGACACCCTCAGTCGATGCTTGGTTGGTTGGTTGGTTGGTTGGTTGGTTGGCTAACTGGCTGTTCGGTTGTTGGTCACTTGGTGAGGTGACTGGGCTTCACCGATCGGCTAGCTGGTTGGCTGGTTGGTTGGTCGGCTGACTGATCGTTGGTTGATGAGATGGTTGACTGCTGGATTGCTTTGGTTGGTTGGTTGGTTGGTTGGTTGGCTAGGTGATAGGTTGATTGGGTGGTCGCTTGCTTGCTTGCTTGCTAGGTCGGCCGGTCAGCTGGATAGCGAGTTGGCTGGTTGGTTGGTGGTTGGTTGGTTGGTTAGGTACTTGGCTGAAAATTGGTTGGTTGGCTGGTTTAGTTGGTTGGTTTGGTGGTTGCTTGGACGATTGACTTGATGGTTTCATACTTGATTGGTCGGTTGTTGGTTGGTAGGTGGCTGATTGGCTGGTTGATTGGTTGGTGATCCGGCAATTGAAAAGCAAAACGTTGCATTGATCCAGTGCAGTGCGCGTGTAAAGCAAAAAAGTTGCAGAGATCCGGTGAATGCAAAGCAAACAGTTGTAGAGATCCGATGCAAAGCAAAAAAAAAAGTTGTAGAGATCCGGTGAATGCAAAGCAAACAGTTGTAGAGATCCGATGCAAAGCAAAAAAAGTTGTAGAGATCCGGTGAATGCAAAGCAAACAGTTGTAGAGATCCGATGCAAAGCAAAAAAAAAAGTTGTAGAGATCCGGTGAATGCAAAGCAAACAGTTGCAGAGATCCGATGCAAAGCAAAGCAAAAAAAAAGTTGTAGAGATCCGGTGAATGCAAAGCAAACAGTTGTAGAGATCCGATGCAAAGCAAAAGGTTGTAGAGATCCGGTGAATGCAAAGCAAACAGTTGTAGAGATCCGATGCCAAGCAAAAAATTTGTAGAGATCCGGTGAATGCAAAGCGAAAATTTGTAATAATCTGGTGAATGCCAAGCAAAAATTTGTAGATATCTGCGAATGCAAAACAAAAGCATATAATGACCCGGTGAATGGAGAGCCAAAATTTACAATGATCCGGTTAATGCAAAGCAAAAATCTGTAGAGATCCAGTGAATGCAAAGCGAAATTTATAATGATCCGGTGAATGCAAAGCGAAAATTTATAATGATCCGGTGAATGCAAAGCGAAAGTTCATAATGATCCAGTTAATGCAAAGCAAAAAGTTGTAGAGATCCGGTGAATGCAAAGCAATAAGTGTTAGAGATCCGGTTCAGGCAAATAGAAAGCAGAAGTGATTCATCAGCTTTACCCTCAGTTTTGTTTCGTTATTCTCCCTGTTGTTTTTTGTTTCATTCAGACTTCAGTTTCCTCTGGTCCAATGAGATGTTATCTTCTGATTCAGGCATCTGAAACCCTGGTTTCTTGGGCAGCACTAACAGAAAAAGAAGGAAAAAAAAGCAGAAATAAAGGAATAAAACTAGGCAGGAAATGGATTATGCTACAGGCATCGCAGGGTTTTTTGTTTGTTTCTTTTTTGTGTTTTAGTTGTGTGTGTGTGTGTGTGTGTGTGTGTTTGGTAATGGCACCCTCCGGAGGGAAACGCTACTCACGCTGGCTCTGCGACTGTGCGAGTATTGTCGTGAGCTTGGGGTATAGTATGCAACTCACGACCTATCTCTTAGCGGTGAGAGCCCTGAAAAAGTCACGAACGGTCGGTTGGTCTGTATAAAGAATCAAAT
>JADBJO010002558.1:117500-122500 GCA_016801955.1 Conus betulinus
GTAAACATTGGTGAGTAGCAGACAGCTCAATTCATCGGTAAACCCAGGTGAGTAGCAGACAGCTCAATACATCGGTAAACCCAGGTGAGTAGCAACAGCTCAATACATCGGTAAACCCAGGTGAGTAGCAGACAGCTCAATTCATCGGTAAACCCAGGTGAGTAGCAGACAGCTCAACACATCAGTAAACATTGGTGAGTAACAGACAGCTCAACACATCGGTAAACCCAGGTGAGTAGCAGACAGCTCAACACATCAGTAAAACATTGGTGAGTAGCAGACAGCTCAACACATCGGTAAACCCAGGTGAGTAGCAGACAGCTCAACACATCGGTAAACCCAGGTGAGTAGCAGACAGCTCAATACATCCGTAAACCCAGGTGAGTAGCAGACAGCTCAACACATCAGTAAACATTGGTGAGTAGCAGACAGCTCAATACATCAGTATTGTACGCTTCTAAGGGAGGCGACTGCAGGCGGTAACTGAAACAAATTTTAAGAGTTATTCATAGTGAGTCCGCCAAAAACAAAAAGGACAAACAAGTTACAAAACAAAACACGACGCGTTTCGACCTCTTAGGTCTTCTTCAGGCAAGATAAACAACACTCAGGGGGGACGGTAAATTACTATGCTTCTTTAAAAAAAAAATTGTATTTTCTTTGTCAATATACTTTCTTTGCAGTGGATTCTGTATTCAATGCATTAAACTACAATACACATATTTCTAAGTAATCGACAAAAGTGCCTAAAAATAATAAACTCAAAATGCTCTCTCTATGTGGGACCTCTGTAAGGATACGGTGCTGCTGTTAGCATAGGGGGCCCACGTTCAGTGGAATCATTGCAACCGTAGAAACCGAACAAATGAACAGTAGCACCCCCATAAAAAGGGTTTTAGGCCCGAAACGTTTTGGTTGATCTTCTCCTTGGATCACCTTTTCCACCCTGTTGTTTCATTTAATTTTTCATTGTGTAATCCTGTGGTCAAATTCACCTTGTCGAGGTTCATAGAGATTACATTGACTGTTCACCCCGCCCTCTCTCCCCGCTTGTAGGCCTAATTCGTTTGTTCATGTTATCTGGCGAATTATTTCAAATATCTTTTTTAAAATTTGTTTAAAGTTCCGCCTACAGTCATTTCACTTTGCAAGCAATCGTTTTTAATGCAGATAAGCAGACGGCAGACAAAACGGTCAATTCAAACAATGCAGATGAAGCAGACGACAGACAAAACGGCCAGTTCAAACAAAGCAAGAGAAAGCAGACGACAAACCAAATCTAGTTAAACGCTTCTGTCGAGGTAAACCAGACGATAAATATACAGTCAGTCCAATAACTTCAGCAAACTGACCAGACGACAGATAAAACCGTCAACAGTCAACAACGCACATGCAGCAGACGACGAATGAAATGATCGGCCACCCACTTCCGCCACAGGTGAAGCAGACGACAAAGTCCTTCCCGTTCGGCACGTGCGTCAACTCGTGGCGATACATAGACAGCAGCCTGCAGAAGTATCGCGACTTCATTCACCAGCACTTCAACTGGGCGGTGTTGGAAAATGCTTTGAAGTGGACACAGCTGGAGTGGAACCAGGTCAGAATCTTGACCATCTTGTTTTCCCTTTCGTCTCCCCCCCTCCCCCCACACACACACACACACACACACACACACACACACACACACACACACACACACACACACACACCTTTTTTTTTTTTTTTTTTTTTTTGTTCTTTCCTTTTCGTTTCGTTACCAGCATCTTCATTGAATATCGTATACTGATAGGTAGTCAAGAAAACAATAGCAATAAAACACCCATCATCTTTATAACAGAAGTTTATCATCCATATCGAAGATGTGAACATGGAGAACATGGAATGAGAGAGACAGACAGACAGACAGGCAGACAGAGGCAGACAAACAGACAGACAGACAGAGAGGGTGGGAATGATGAGCGTCTTTCAAGGCTTAGTCATCGCTGACATGCCTTCACTGTTAACTGTGTCACTGGTCGAAAGCGTCATACCATCATCGTTTATAATGATCGTCATTGTTCATCAACGTCATACCAGCATCGTTGGCCATGTCTTTAAGTGACCAGTAAAGTCATTCCATGAACGTCAGTCATCATCTTTACTGATCTTCAAACCCATACCATTCATCTAAAACGTTATCAAAACCATACTATCATCCTTAATCATCATCATAATAATAATAATGGTTTCTCATACAGCGCTTAATCAAACGAATTTCTCTAAGCGCTTTACAAAATCATACTACATTCACCCTCCTCATATACAATAGTACACCTTACACCCAACTACAAATACTATTACTACAATAACTAACAAATCCTAATCCTACGAGTATGACATTCACTTCTTTTTCAAATATCACTACAAGAACTAAATCCTGTAACGTTCAATCATACGACAAAATGTAATAGAGAACATACACATATACACTACATTTGAAAAGGCCCAGACAGCTATGAGTTGGGTTGTACACACACACACACACACACACACACACACACACACACACACACACACACACACACCCATGATCTCACTAATTATCAAAGTCATACTATTGACGTTTGTCCTGATTGTTATTGGTCATCAATGTCATACCACAGTCGTCAGTAATGATCTCATTGATCAACAAAGTCCTACCATCACCGTGCATAATGATTAATGATTCTCATTGATCATCAAAGTCATACCATCGCTGTGTATAATGATTCTCATTGACCATCAAAGTCATACCATCACCGTTCACAATTATTCTATTTGGTCATCAAAGTCATACCATCATCGTCCATAATGATTGTCATTGATCATCAAAGTCATACCATCGTCGCAACACACGACTTCTACTTATTGGTATATCAGCCCTCGTGATTGTTCAGCTGTTCCTGACAACATGGACGTAAATGAGCATGGCTTTACCATGTTGTCATGTCTGATAATCCATGTTGCAGGGCACCTTAACTATGATCGTGCTTTGAAGACCATACACGGGCTCCGGGACCCATGGGTAAGTATGAGCTATGACTGGATTGTAGAAGTGGAAATCGAGGAACGGTATTGTGAATGATGCTGAGCGTGGTGATAGATATTGGCAGGATGGGAGGTAAGCAGCCGATGGCTTGTGGAAGACGAGATTAAGGAGCAGTATTGTGAATGATGACTTTGGGGAATCGTCAGGATCATGACTAGAAACGCATGCAGTAGAGAACTCGGCCATTCTTTCCTTTATCAATGAAGAGAGGAGATAACCCCACGATCCCAAAACTACAAGTACAATCTATCAATGAAGGCTTTTATCAGGTTTTTTTTTTTATTTTACCGTCAGGATTGGGTTAGGGTTCGGGTTAGGATTCAAATTAGATTAGGTTAGGATTAGGGTCAGGTTCGGAATAGGGTCATGTATCCCAAATTTGGAGTGTCTTCTGGCTTTCTCATCAAAGTTATTCTCTTTTGTTGAGAGTACATATAAAGACCGATCCTCCATCAGAGACCAAGCTCTGGGCGCTTTGCAGTCGACGTCCTCGTGTACACAACGGGCTGCCTGCCTAGGTACAGCCGACTGAGGAGCTGCCTGCTGGTGCTACATTCACTTGTTTCTCTCGTCATTAAGTCGAGTAGTTGTGACTCTGTTTTTCCACTCGTTCTGTCTCTTTTTGACAGAAGATGCTTGCTGTGTATGTATTGCGTATCCTCATCCTTACCAACGGCTAAACTAGCCTCCTCTTCTGAAAGCCGCTAAAGGGCTTTTACAGATGCCTCAGATGTTATGCGAATGTTCGCACAATTAATCTAGGTTTACAGTCTCTTTCGAAGGACTTTTCGGGAAATGGAGTTTGAACCAGTGTTCGCTCCGAGGGGAAAATACTCCTGTACCGAAACGGTACCGAAGCAGAGATTTGAGTCTGCTACCCCCCAAACACACACACACACACACACACACACACACACACACACACACACACACACATATATATATATATATATATAGAGAGAGAGAGAGAGAGAGAGAGAGAGAGAGAGAGAGAGAGAGAGAGAGAGAGAGGCAGACAGAAACAAACAGACAGACATGCAGACAGAGCAGCAACCTAACGAATCTAACAATGACTTACTCTTATATCTCATCTCTCAGACTCACAAACTCCTTTACTACCTCTTTTACAATCATTTTGCACACACAAACTCTCCTTTACTACCTCTTTTACAATAATTTTGCACACACAAACTCCTTTACAATCTCCTTTGCAATTATTGCGCACACACACTCACAAACTCCCTTACTACCTCATTTTGCAGTCATTGTGCACACCGACAAACTCCCTCACTACCTCGTTTTGCAATCATTGTGCTCACACTCACAAACTCCCTTACTACCTCATTTTGCAATCATTGTGCACACACTGACAAACTCCCTCACTACCTCATTTTGCAATCATTAAGCTCACACTCACAAACTCTTTTTCTACCTCCTTTTGCAACCGTTGTGCACACACACACACACACACACACACACACACACACACACACACACACACAAACTCCTTCACTATCTACTTTGCAATTCTTGTGCACACACTTACAAACTCTTTTACTACCACCTTTTACAATCAATGTGCACACATTCACAAACTCTTTTACCGTTTCCTTTAACAAATCATTGGGCACACACTCACAAACTCCTTTACAGTTTCCTTTTACAATCATTGTGCATACATTTACAAACTCTTTTACTGTCTCCTTTTACAATCATTGTACACAAATTCTCAAACCCCTTTACTATCCCCTTTGCAATCATTGTGCGCACCCTCACAAACTCCTTTACTACCTCCTTTGCAACCATTGTTGACACTCTCACAAACTCCTTTACTACCTCCCTTTACAACCATTGTTGACACACTCACAAACGCCTTTACTACCTCCTTTCCAACCATTGTTGACACACTCACAAACTCTTTACTGTCTCTTTT
>JADBJO010002558.1:125000-192500 GCA_016801955.1 Conus betulinus
TCTGGAACACTGGGACGTCAACAACGAGAATCTGCATGGCCAGTGGTACCAGAACCGCCTACACGACCGGGACTACGACCTGGAACTGTTCCGAGAGATGTACCCGGGCGGACCCCTACCCCAAACTCTTCTTGAACGACTACAGCGTGGTGGGCTCTGGGGCTGCCACTGGGGGTAAGTCAGGTCCAGGTAAAAACAAACAAACAAAATAAACAAACAAGAACAAATAGAAAGCCAAAAGGTAGTGTAATGCACGTGCTTGGCACATTCCTGTTTGGTTTGATCGAGAAAAAGAAAGAAGAAAGAAAAAGAAAGAAAGAAAGGAGCTAGAGAGAAAAACTTGGTATAAATACTTGACTGGTAACCGCTCGTGCACTGCGCTATTGTTCAATCGTGTTTTGCCAGTACTTTCGTCCACCCTGAATAACACTGTTTAATGGTGGTTTGCCAGTGCTTAGTCTACTTTGAATAATACTGTTTAATTGTGTTTGGCCAGTACTTTATCTACCCTGAATTTTTCTGTTTAATTGTGGTTTGCCAGTACTTAAGGTCCACCCTAATACTATTTAATTTTGTTTTGCCAGTACTTAGTCTATCCTGAGTAATACCAGACAAATTCCCACATGGTGTCAGAAGTGTACAACTAAAAAACTCATGAATTGTGAGCAAATTCTGTCGGAATTCAGCGAAGGAAGAAACAAAGAAAAAAAAAAAAGTTGTTGTAAAGGGGGGCGGGGGGGGGGGGGGGGGGGGGGGCAGAAGTTATTATAAAAATAAAAGCAAAGAGAGGGAGACAAAGAAAAGAACGCAAAAAGAAGACGGGCATGAAGGGAGGGAGGGAGAGAGAGGGGGAAAAGGGAAGGGAAAGGGAAGAAGGGGGGGGGGGGAGGAGGAGGGGGGGACAGACAGAATGGAAAGGAAAACGGAAAAGGAAGTATACAGAAAAGAAGAAAACTAGCATGGAGGAGAGAGAGAGAGAGAGAGAGAGAGAGAGAGAGAGAGAGAGAGAGAGAGAGAGAGAGAGAGAAATGAAGAAAGGAAGGAAGACAGAAAACAAGGAAGGAGGAGGAGGGGGGGGGGGGGGGGGGGAGCATGTAGAAAGGCAAAAAGAAAGGAGGGAAGGACGAAAGACAAGAACGAAGAAAGCTAGGAAGAAATAAATGACGGCAGAAAAGAAGAAAGAGGAAGAAAAAATAGGAAAGAAAAGACAGGGGTGGGGGTTGAAGGGGGGGGCGGGGGGGGGGGGGGGGGGGGGGGGGGGGGGGGGGGGGGAGAGAAGCATGAAAGACCAATGAAGAAAAGGGGAGCGAGTGAGAGGATGGCGAGAAAGTAAAAAACATGGAAACGAAAAGCAAGAAAGAAAAAATGAAGAAAAGGAGGAAGAACGGGGGCAAGAGAAATAAAGGCGGAAGAGAAAAAAAAAAAAAAAAAAAAAAAAAAGAAAGAAAAAAATGGAGAGAGGAAAGAAGGAGGAGCGGTAACACAATGAAAAAAAAAAAGAGTAAGGCAGAAAGGAAGAAAAAGAAAAATAAATAGGATGGAAACGAAGACAGAGAGAGAGAGAGAGAGAGAGAGAGAGAGAGAGAGAGAGAGAGAGAGAGAGAGAGAGAGAGTGAATGAAGAAGCAGGAGAGGAAATAGAAAGAATAGTCGGAAGGAAAATGAAGGCAAGAAAGAAGGAGGAAAAATAAATGAATAAAGAAAGAAAGGAAAGAGAAAAAAAAAAAAGAAATGAACGAAGAAAAGAAGAAACAGAAGAAGAATGAACAAAGAAAGGGCGGAAGGAAATAGGGGGAAAAGAAAAAAGAAAGAGAAGGAGAAAGGAACAGGAATGAGGGAACAGAGTGAAGAAGAAAGAATATAAAGGAAGGAAGAATACAGAAAGGAAGGAGGGCAAAAAGAAGAAGGGAGGAAGGTAAGAAAAAAAATACAATTACGAAGAGGAAACAAAGAAAGAATTACTAAAAGGGGGAGGGAAAAGAAAAGGGGGAGAAGGAAGGCAGAAAAGAAACAAAGAATGAAGGAACAAAGAACAGAAAGGAGTATGAACGCAAAAGGAAAGTGAAAGGGTGAAGAAATGAAGAGGAAGAGGAGCGAGGGGGGGGGGGGAGGGAAAAAAAAACGAAAGAAGAAAGTGACACGAAGAGGAGTGGACAAGAGAGGAAGAAGAAGAAACCAAGAACTGAAAAAGCAAATTACGAACAGGAATGAAAATAGGAAGGGCACGAAATGATGGCAGGTGGTGGGTTGAAGGAACCGGGAAGGGGGGTGAAAGTGACTGGGGGGGAATGGGATGGAATGAGGGGGGGGGGGGCGGGGGGGGGGGGGGGTGGGGGGGGTGGGGGTGGGGGTGGCCGGGGTTGTGTGGGGGGGGGGTGTGGGGGGGGGGTGGGGTGGACGTGTTGGTGGGGGGCGGGATGGGGGGGTTGGTGGGGGGCGTGGGGGGCGGGTGCTCTCGGGGGGGTGGGGGCGGGGTGTGTGGTGGGGGGTGGGGGGGGGGGGGGGGTTGTGGGTTGGGGGGGGGGGGTGGGGGGGTGGGGGGGGGGTGGGTGTGTTGGGGGTCTGGCGCGGGGGTGGGCGTGGGGGGGGGTGTGGGGTGGGGGGTGGGGGTCTGGGGGAGGGGGGGGGGGGGTGTGGTGGGGCGTTGGGGGGGGGGGGTGGGGGGGGGGGGGGGGGGGGGAGGGGGGGGGCTGGGGGGGGGGGCGGCGGGTGGGGGGTGGGGGGGGGGGGGGGGTGGGGGTGGGGTGGGTGGTGGGGCGGGTGGGGGGGGTGTGGGGGGGGTGTAGGCTGGTGGGGGCGGGGGGGGGGGGTGTGCCCGGGGGGGTGGGGTGGGGGTCGTCGGGGGGGAGGGTGGGGGGGGGGGGGGGGTCGTCGAGGGCGGGGGGGGGGGGGGGTGGGGGGGGGGGGGGGTGGGTGGGGCTGGGGGTGTCGGCGTCGGCGTGGGCCGGGGGGGCGGCGGGGGGTGGGGGGGGGGCTGGGGGGCTGGGGGGGGGGGGGGGGGGTGGGGTCTGCTCAAACTGTTCCTGGTCATGAGACTCACAGAGTGCTGGGCCCTAGATTGTATCAGGGTCAATAAAGATTCGACAGATTAACCAAAGGAGAAAGAAAGCAAAAGGGCGGAGGAAAGAAAGAAAGAAAGAATGAAAGAAAGAAAAAAAAGAAAGAAAGAAAGAAAGACAGAAAGAAGAAAGAATGAAAGACAGAAAGAAAGAAAGAAAGAAAGAATGCAAGCAAGAAAAGACAGGAAATAAAGAAGAAAAAGATAAAGGAATAACTTGAATGAACAACTCACAAGCCTAGCGCGATAGATTTATCCTTAGTTTCACCTAGCATTGCAGTAAACTGTAATTGGTCTATAGGAGAAGATTGTTTGGGAAGTGATCACCTCCCCATTACTATAATCTTTGATGATGACATAAATAATGATGTAACAGACATCGAAGACAAAATTCCAAAGTTTAATTATAAACTTGCCAACTGGGATGCCTACCAGATTTTTCTTGCATCGTATAACACAACATTTATTGAGAACGATGATGTTAATTTTATTTTATTCTAATTTCAGCAAAGTCATACTGTTAGCAGCCGAGCATTCTATCCCTATATGTAAATTTAAAAAGATTGGTAAATATGTGGGTAATGTATGGTGGACGGAAGAATGTAGACTAGCTGTTAAATCAAAGCGAAAAAGTTACAAGGCTTGGTTACGAAATAAGACAGAAGAAAATTTTGTCTTTATGAAGCAGCAAGAAAAGAACAAATGTAATAAAATTATTGCTCAAGCTAAAAAGAAATACTTGGCAGAATTTTGTGAGACTGAAGTAAAAGAATCGAAGGATATGTTTAAAGTTTGAAAAAAAGTAAACAAATGAAAAATTGTTACAAAACACAAGCTTACCCTGTAAAATTAACAAAAGAATTTCCAAGCACAATGGATAAGGCGGAAGCTTTCTCCCATTTCTTTTCGGAAAATAGTCGAGCTGTAAATCTTCCAGCAGAAATCAAGTACCATAGACATAAAGAGGAACAAAAAGAACAATATAAGAGTCCCATACCAGACAATGATAACTACTTAAATTCTCCATTACAATCATCAGAACTTCTTGAAGCGATAGAATCCATTACATCTTATGATTCAGCAGTGGGCCTAGATGGTATTTCTTACGAGCTTCTTCGTCACTTGCCTTCTTCGTGGAAAATATTACTACATTCGTTGTTCCAAAAATGTTGGACGTACGGCACTATTCCTACAATCTGGAAAAGTTCAGTGGTAGTACCAGTACCAGTACCAAAAGAAGGTAAAACGAGAACATCTGTAATAGCTATAGACCCATTGCTTTAACATCCCATGTTGGTAAACTTCTTGAAAAAAGTTGTACAAACACGTTTATTATATTATTGTGAAAAAAATGACATTATTCCAGTTCAGCAAGCTGGATTCAGAAAAGGGCGTTGCACAACTGATCATTTAGTGAAAAACTAACTTCTCATATAAAAAAGCATTTTCACGCAGAAAAAGTACACTAGCTACATTCTTTGATGTAAAGAAAGCATACGACCGTGTTTGGCATGCTCGATTATATTGTATAAACTGAAAAATATTGGTATTTCTGGGAATATGTATGATTATTAAAAAAAAAAAAACTTTCTGGAAGGAAGAAATATATGTACACGAATTGGAAAAATATATTCATCATTCAGGAAAATAGATATGGGTATTCCCCAGGGCTCTGTTATTGCACCTTTATTATTTACGATCCTTATACATGATCTCCCAAAGGCATTGTCAAAAACCACCAATGTAGTGCAATATGCAGATGATATTGCCATTTGGATTAATACTTCATTAAGGAAGCACTCGAATAAAAGGGCAGTAAAATTTGTACAGACAATGTATCAAGGAGAATTGGACAGACAGATTGTCTGCTTACATGAAAGAGAACGGTCTTGAATTATCTGGTGAGAAAACTTGTTTAATGCTTTTTTAATAATGGCGAAAACCCAAAGGCTCTGCCCAACCTTATTCTTGACGACAATGTTCTACAATATAAGCAAACAGTCAAGTTCTTAGGAGTGTTTTTAACACCGAAGCTGAACTGAACTGGAAAAAGCATATTGGAAATTTGATAGATAAAGCTAGGAAAAGATTAAATTTGCTCAAAATTATATGTTGTCAACCATGGGGTCAAGACTGTACCGCACTTTTACATTATATACATCGTTAGTCCGATCGATCAAAATTAATATATGGACAGGAAGTATACTTCTCTGCATCTAACTACCTTTTAAAGAAACTGCAAAGCTTAGATAGTAAAGCTTTAAAATTAGCTTTGGGTGTTCCAGTGCACACAAAACACAGTGAAATGCTATAAGGAGACAAACATTTTACCTCTTAATGAACAACGAACGTTGGATGTGTCCAAATACGTTGTAAGAGGCCTATCTGTAAAAAAAACTCTGTTACTGATGAAATTCTTATGGATTCCAACAAGGAATACCCAAAAGGTCTAAAAATATATCATACATAGAGCCATTAGAAATTTCACTTGTGAGCTTATGTCAGAATGTAGTATTGATATTGATGCAATTTCGGAGGTTCCTATTGTTGTTCCTCAAATGCCCCCATGGGAGCATCTCAACGCAAAAATTGATGATGAATATACTACTACTTTGAAGAAAGATGACAATGTAAATATTCTAGTAAATGAAGTTCGAGAACATCTCGAAAAGACTTATCAAATCATTTAAAAGTATTTACAGATGGTTCAATAATGGAAACGTCTGACAGTGGTGCTGGATTCACTATACCATCCTTAAATGTGCAAAAGTCTTTCTATCTAGGCAGAGAATTTTCAATTTATACATCAGAGCTATATGCAATTATGAAAGCTCTGAATACATCTTATATGACACGCCAGTATCATTTTATAGTGTGTTATTTTTGTGTTGATTCAAAATCAGTTTTTACAATCATTAAAGCACTGGAACTCTAAAATTAGAACTGATCTTCTTTTTTGAAATTAAGCATCTATTACATTGTTTACTTTCCCGAGGTATAGCAGTTGATTTTTGCTGGGTTCCTTCACATTGTGGCTTAAAAGGGAATGAATTAGCAGACAAATTGGCAAAGCAGGGAGCTTGTACAATTTTTGAAACACCCTTCAACAAAGTCTTAAATTTTCTCCGCATGATGAATTGATCCAGCGATTGGAAAAGAATATGCGGAAGAAACATTTTAATGAGAAATTATTCGTTCTGCCATCATGTCCAAGGTATCTAGCCAGATTAATTCATAAATTACGGTTAAATACATGGAATACAAAATATTCACGAGGTATAGCGTGTATATGTCAGGAGAATATCTCAATTCGTCATCTTTTATTTGAATGCCCTATACTAACCCCAGCTTATAAGGAGAAGAATATTTTATAAATAATTCTGACAATGTTGATAGTGTGGTAAATAACCCTTGCTTTTTTATATTGCTTTGGTTATTGCTCAGTCTCCAGTTGCAAAACTATTGTGAAAAAAGACATTTGAGATATGTGTTAATAGTTTTTTTTTTTTAAGGGGGGGGGGGGGGGGGGGTTGGGGGGGGGGAGGTGCTAATAGTACAATGGAATGTATATTGCAGTTTAAAGATCTAAGATCATCTTGTGATGAAAATTAAGAAAATCACACAAAAAAAGAACAGAAGGTTTAAATCTTCTTCTTCTTCTTCTGCTGCTGCTGTTGCTGCTGCTGCTTTGTGCATTGTAAAAAGAAATGTACGTGATTTCAAATCAAAGATGTCAAATCCTAAATAAATGTCAGCGAACCGCCCAGAGAGAAACGTGGACAAACGAGTCACAAGACAAAACACAACGCGTTTCGACCTCTTGGGTCTTCTTCAGGTGAAACAAAAAAATAACGAAAATGCACTTAGCTTTGATCACTTCAGATTGCTTCTGTGTTCAGCGCAAGGAAGAAGGCGTTCTTCCTTGCGCTGAACACAGAAGCAATCTGAAGCTATCAAAGCTAAGTGCATTTTCGTTACTTTTTTTCCGGTTTTTTTTTGTTTGTTTGTTGTTGTTTTTTTTTGTTTTTTTCGTTTTTGTTTCACCTGAAGAAGACCTATGAGGTCGAAACGCGTTGTGTTTTGTCTTGTGACTCGTTTGTCCACGTTTCTCTGGGCGTTCGCTGACATTTATTTCAGATTTGTTTAGATTTCCGCCTGCAGTCGTTTCACTTTGCAACTAGATCTACAAAGATGTCAAACCTGTTCAGTAGTTTAATCTGAAACCCTTGTTTCTCGCGTCAGCCGAAAGATTAAGCGTTTCAAAGACACGTACAAAGACAGGCAGACAGACAGATAGAATCTGGCCCATATACTTATGTCCAGATGTCCACCTGTCTGGTCATTCTCACCAAATGCTAACGGTCCACTCTCCATCCATTGTCACAAGGCATACAAGGAGCAAGGTCAAAGGTTCAAGGACGCGGGGGTGCACATGTACGGGATGGGGGTGCAGTCGCACTTTAGCCACGGAGTGGAACCAAATCCTATTCTCATCAAGGTAGGGGTCCAGATCTTACTCATCTTCCAGGACCTTTCCAGGATCAGGTATGACTGCACGAGTCGCGCACATGCGCTCACACACACACGCTCGCGCGCGCGCGCGCACGCACGCACGCACGCACGCACGCGCGCGCACACACACACACACACACACACACACACACACACCGGAAAATCTAGTTGGAATCATAATTGTTGATACAGACTTCAACGTAAGTTAAGGACCACACCGCAGAATGCCTTAGGTGCTTTCAAAATCAAATACCAAATAAAGGTTAGTAATTGCCAAGGTTTCTGAACGCGACAGTCGTCAGGCCTTCTCAATAAATACTGCCAAGCATGCAACAGCTGCACTGACTCTTCTTGAGCGTGCAGAAAAGTGCTCTTGTTTGGCAAAAACAAGCTGTTTGTCAGCAATCCGTGCACACTGACTCGAACTGTCTACAGGTGAACATCCTGATGCACGTGACAGCATGAAGGTATGGGAGTGCGTTGTGCTCACCACAATGGCCATAAAAGCCGTCGAATACCCGTTCTGACAACACCAACATGCCAGCGAGACGAAAGTTGAGAAATTTCGATCGTGCCAGAGCTATCGCCTGGCTGCAGGACGGAGTAGGCGTCCGAGAGGTGGCCAGAAGGCTGCAAGTGTCACACTCGGTCATCATCTGTCTGAGACAGCGCCATCAAACCACAGGCACCGTCCAGGAACGGGCCCAGGGCGTCCCAAGAAAACCACACAACGTGAGGACCGGTACCTCTGCAGACAGGCCCTTCGGGAGAGGACAACCACCGCCAATGCCTGAGTCAGCAACTGCGTGCTTCCACCAACACAGCAGTAAGCGGGCAGACCACTCGGCGTCGCCTACATGCCGCCGCCTTGCGTTCCAGGCGTCCGGTGAAGAAGCCCATGCTGACTGCAGGTCACAGGGCACGCCGACTTGCTTGGTGCCAGGACCATTTGAGGTGGACTCGTGCTCATTGGGGCATGTCCTGTTCACCGACGAATCGCGCTTCATGGTGAGCCCCAAAGACAGCCGCATCAGGGTGTGGCGGCGCCCACAGGAGCAGCTGCAAGATGATGCTATCCAGGAGGCGGCTGCTTTTGGAGGTGGCTCCATTATGGTTTTGGGAGGCATCAGCCGACACTACAGGACTCCTCTCTACCATGTGGAGGGCATGCTCAATGGGCAGCGCTACCTGCAGGAGATCTTACAGCCTCTGGTCTCAGCGACCCTCCAACAGATCGGACCCCAAGCTGTCCTCCAGGATGACAACGCCACGCCACACCGCTGCAGGGCTGTCAACACTTTCATTCAGGAAGCTGGGATCACCAGGATGGCATGGCCTGCGAACAGTCCAGATCTCAATCCAATCGAGAACATCTGGGGAGAACTTGGCCAGCGAGTCCATGCAAACCGCCCACGTCCAGCTAATCGGGAACAGCTGCTGCACGTCCTGCGACAGGAGTGGGAAAACATCCCCCAGGCCGTCATCGCAAACACCATCAACTCCATGAGGCAGCGCTGTCTCGATTGTGTTGCTGCGCGGGGTGGACACATCCGTTTTTTGAACAGATTAAAGAAACATGTTTGTGGATTTTCTTTTCCCCCCGTTGGGTCTCTTTACATTGCTTTATTCATTACAAAAACATTACGCAATCCAATGAAATTGCTTTAATTTGATTCACAAGGGTTGCAATTAAATATCTGTACACATGAAACATTTTTGGTTTCGCGCGTGCTGCATTTGTCAGACAGATTGCAAGTGGTCCTTAACTTATGTTGAAGTCTGTAATATAAGAGGTGGATCGCTCTCTAAACAGAGCCAGAAACATACATCGTGTTACACAAATGATTGGCAGAGCTGTATAGTAGGGTGGGTGCGTGCGTGTGTGCTTGCGGCGTGCGTGCATGTATCTCTGTGTGTGTGTGCATCCGTGTCTGTCTGTCGGTTTCTATGTATGTGCGTGTGCCTATGTGTCTGTCTATAAGTCTATCCATGTGTGTGTGTGTGTGTGTGTGTGTGTGTGTGTGTGTGTGTGTGTGTGTGTGTGTGTGTGTGTGTGGGTGTGTGTGTGTGTGTGTTTGCTGTCTATGTCTGTGTCTGCCTGTGCTGTCTATGTCTTTCTCTCTGTGTACATGTGTTGGGTGGGTGTGTCAGTGTGTATGTATGTCTGCTTTATGTGTAATTGCATGTGTGTGTGCGTGCGTGCGTGCGTGTGTGTGTGTGTGTGTGTGTGTGTGGAGAGAGAGAGGGGGGGGGAGGGGGAGGAGTGACATGGGAGGGAGGGGGAGGGGGAAGAGAGAGAGGAGAGAGAGAGAGAGAGAGAGAGAGAGAGAGAGAGAGAGAGAGGAGAGGAGAGAGAGAGAGAGAGAGAGAGAGAGAGAGAGAGAGAGAGAGAGAGGAGAGAGAGAGAGAGAGAGAGAGAGAGAGATACATTTTCCCCCCGTCACTCTCAGCAAAGGCTGGACACGCTGGCCAGTGTGGGGGTTCCCCTGTGGACGACCGAACTGGACGTTCAAGCCGACGACGAAAACACCCGTGCTGACTGGTGCGTATGGTGTATTGCTAGCCCCAAAAGATATGAATCACCACGATAAGAATCATCATACACCACAGATGTGGTATGTATGGTGCATTGCTAGCCCAAAAGATATGAATCACCACGACAAGAGTCATCATAAACCACCGTCGCGATTTTCATGTGATAGGAGTTAACTATCCTTGACGGTTGCGGTTTGAAGCAGAATATATGATTTTGACTCATTCTAATACAGTCACAAAACCTGTTGATTGACTTCAATGTTTAGCTCATAATCATAAATTTGGCATCCATTACCTCTTGGTTTTTGTATGCAAAGAGAAACCAAACAATAGTTGAAGACACGCCCCGTAATTAGGTTTTCTGTTTGTCAGATTGACTTAAAAAAAAAAAAAAAAAATAAATAAAAAAAAAAAAAAACCAGCCTCGTTTTCATTCAACGTCTACCTTGCGCTGAAGAGATCAAAGCTAAGTAACAAACTCGTTCATTTTCATTGTCCTATTTGCTTGTGTCTTACCTGAAGAAGACCTAAGAAGTCGAAACACGTTGTGTTTCGTCTTGTGTGACTCGTTTGTCCACGTTTCTCTTGGCGGTTCGCTAACATTTATTTAAGATTTATAAAAGAAAAAAAAAGTTATGTGAGCGTCTATTTTTAAGCGTATACTTTTAAGGTAGGCCCACCCTCACCCCCATCCCCAACTCCTTCCCCACCTCCCTGACCCCTACTCCCAGTCTTGTTAAGCCATATGATCGAACCCGCTCGACCGATGATTGAGCCATTCTTCTCACTGACTCCAGTGTTTTTAGCATTCAGAACACTCTGTATCCTACCCAATATTTTGGTCTTATCAACTGAAGGTTTTTTTTTCCAATACGTTCAACAACATGAAAGAAGAATACAAAAAATGTCAGGACATGTCCAACCTCGCGATGTTAAAGAAATTGGGAGGGGGGGGGGGGGGGGGGGGGGGGGGGGGGGGGCAATCCTGGATTCATATTTAGACCTGGATCTGTACCAAAATATAGAAGTGGGTTCTTTCCAAGTCCACTTTCTCTTAAAATCAGGTCACTGGTTTTTACGTAATCTTGCTGAATGTCGGGCAGATAAAGTAACAGACGCATAACGTAAGCATACCCTTGGTGGATGCTATAGAGATCATTAATATTAAGGCGAAATTCAAACAGACACACAAAATAAGGTGCAAATTAAACGCTGCTTTGACCTTCGCCATAGGTCAAATGACCCATGGTCACGATTTTCATTTGATATTTGAGTCGGCTTTTAAGTTACTTCCACAAAAAGTTATAACTTTCTCGATAAAGAATGGACCCGCTTCTGGTAAAGAAATCCCCCCCCCCCCCCCCCCCCCCCCCCCCTCAAACATGAGAGTAAACCAAAAAACAAACAAAAACATGGCAAGGCTTTATTCCTTCAGAAAAGATCTCAGGGTTCCTGGAGACCCACGACATACGGCGATGCTTTATTCCTTCAGGAAAAGCATGGCTAAGTCCCTTCAGACCCATGACATGCGACGAGACTTTAATCCTTCATTAGAAAAAGAAAAGACATGGCTGGGTCCATGGGACCCATGACGCACAGCCTGGCTTTATTCCATCACAAAAAAGCATGGGGTCCATGGTGACCCATGACGCACAGCCTGGCTTTATTCCATGACAAAAAAGCATGGGTCCATGGTGACCCATGACGCACTGCCTGGCTTTATTCCATCACAAAAAAGCATGGGTCCATGGTGACCCATGACGCACAGCCTGGCTTTATTCCATCACAAAAAAAAGCATGGGTCCATGAAGACCCAGGATGTGTGGCGTGCAAAACTTTAACCGACGAACGGCGATGGTTGAAACACAATGCAAAAGACCAAACTGGATTTTTTTTCTGTTTGTTTTGTGTTGTTGTGTTGTCCCATTATCTGCGCCACCCTAGTGGCAGTGCACCCACGTCGCTCATTCCGACCTCCCCGTCCACCGTCACAGGCCGACCCGTTCCCTTCGCAGCCCCGGCATCGGCAATCCACAGGGAACAGTCATTGTTAAATCATCAAGAAAACAACCCACCAGAGGAGACACTGCACTTCTGCCAGGTCACTTCCATGGTGCTCAGTGGTCCCTGTTCTGATCCAACATACGCAGGACACCACCTACGAAGCCCCCTACTGACAATAATTACTCAGTCGTACAGCCAGCGTGAGCGCCCTCCGGAGGGTGTCACCACGTCTGTTCAACGACAGCCCCTATGAATTTACTGATACCGGTGACCCCTAACGGAATCAAACCAAGGCCATAGACTGAGGCTACCATGAGAGCAGGACATGAAGGGGTCACAGAATTTGAGACTTTTTTTATAATGCTGATCGATGAGAATGAGGATAATGAAGACGATGCTATGGGATTTCCGAACTAGAATTCTTTCAACACAAAAAAAAGCCTTCTTTAGATGGTATAAACAACAGATACCAAACCTCACACAAAAACAGAAATCACCTGATCGCTGTCAGTATGAAGCTTGTAATGATTGTTCATCATCACGATCATCATCATTAGAATTATGATGGTGACTTAATCTTATCACAGGTACGAGCAGCAGGCGTTGAGGGCTCTGTACGGTCACCCCGCCATTGAGGGCATCCTCTTCTGGGGCTTCTGGGGCGACATCCAGTCAGCTGGACAAGGAGGAGCGTTGGTCACCGGCTCCGATTTACACGTGAGACAAAAAAGGGGAAACTAAGCGGGGGGGGGGGGGGGGGGGGGGGGACAGGACTGGCCTCGATTTACACGCGAGGCAAAAAAAGCGGGAAACTCAGATGGGATGGGGGGGGGGGGGTGTTTCTTTGGAGGCGAAGGGGGGTGGGGGGTGATGGGGCGATGAGGGTAAGGAGGGAGAGTATGTGCATGCGCGCGCGCAAGCGCATGCGAACTCAGTTGTTTAATTGGAGTTGCCGTCCATGATCGAATATTTATATGATTAGAAACTCAAGTGCACAAAATGTGACCTTCCGAGTAGTATCAATTTTTTGTCCCCCCTCAATACTTTTTTTTTCCCCCTGCTGTCCCAACCTCTGCACCACCTCAGAGGCAGTGCACCCACGCCGCTCATTCCGGCACCCCATCCACAGCCAGCCACAGCCCGGTCGGCCCCGCCGCAGCCCCGGCACCGGCAATCCACAGGGAGCAGTCAATGTCAAGTCGTCAAGAGGCAACCCACCGGAGGAGACACTGCACTGCTGCCGAGTCACTTCAGTGGTGTTCAGTGGCGCCTGTTCTGATCTAACATACGCAGGACACCACATACTAAGCCTCCTACTGACGACAATATATTACTTAGTCGCGGAAACGGCGTGAGCTAGCTCTCCCCTCGGAGGGCGTCACCACGTCCGTCCAACGACAGCCCTCACGGATCCGCCGATAACAGTGACCCCGACGGAACCAAACCAAGGCCACAGACATGGAGAGGATATCGAAATTGAGGTCACCATGAATGCAGGGCATGAAGGGCCACAGAATTTGAGACATTTTTTTTTTTTAATGCTGATCGATGAGAATGAGGATGATTAAGTTGATGCTACGGATTTCTATTTTGGTCTGAGACTACATGACAGGGCTGTACTCTACGCTTCCTTTCATAATATATTCCGGCGTCAACCAGGCCCGAGAGATACGGACACCTACAGAGTTGGTCAGGGAATTTGAGCAACTCTCTCAGAAACGCATCCATTAAGTGGATGAGACTCGACTGTGTGGTCCTAGTCTTCCCAACTGAGTCCACAGCAAACTCAACTCTGGGTAGGAGCCGGTCGGGGCAGAAAAACCCACATGACTCTGAGGGGATTCGAGCCCACAACCTCCAAGCTGGGAGTCCGCGACGCTAACCACTTCGCCACGGCTGCTGGTCCCCTCCTCAATACATGTTGTTAAACAGATTGTACGTGCTTTCCTTTAATGTGGACTGCTGAGCAGTTAAGTTTCAAATTGGCTGAGCCAGCCATACTGCCAATTGAACATGATAGCGCTCGGAGCAAAGCATCCGAGTAACATCGTAAGTCGGTAACTAAAAGCCGATCATTTTTGTCTTGGGTCTAAGCAAACATTGCGTTTTTGTGAAATATGCTCTGAATAGCAGGAATTAAGTATTTAAAAAAAAATATGGAAAAAAAAATACTGGTCATTATTAACAAAGTTGTAGGCTTGTCAACATCTCCGGAAGTTGCGTCGCAATGCCACAAAAATGCTGTCGTTTCTCTCGCATGGTCTCGTATGGAAAAATGTAAGATTTTTCTTTTTAAATTGACAAAAAAGTCTAAATGTAGTGTACATGTATACGAACTCACGCTACAGCCCATGATTTAATGTATTATAGAGTATTCTGCTTATTTTATCAGCCAATACAAAATTTTTGAAGTCTTCCTAGTCTTTGTGGCTTCCTAGTCTTTGTGGCTGTAACTTCTTATGAAGTACTTGACCCCAAGGGAAATTCCTCAGAACTTTCGTATTCCTTACTGGAAAAACACACACACACACACACCAATAAGCAAACATCATCACTAAATGTGTATTAAAAACTGTCACGCCTTTTCAACTGCATGTGCAGCTGACCGCAGCAGGACGCCGTGTCCTTGACCTTTTCGAGAACCAGTGGATGACGGACGAGACGCACGTGCTCTCCCAATCAGGTGACCGCTTCACTGTACGTGGTTTCCATGGTGACTACGAGATCCACGTGCTGTACCAAGGTTCAGAACTTCAGAATCTACGGAAATCTTTTACGCTCGACAAGGCTGACAAAACCGTGAATATCAATGTGCACGTGTGTAAGAACTTTTCAAGACTTTTCAAAAAAAAAAAAAAATTTTTTAAAGGAAATATATTACAGAAAACATAGGCATTTATGCATACTTGAGCTGCTTCATATGGCCACTTCAGCAGATAACCAGTTTACTGCAGACAGGTGGACACTTTAAACAGCTAAATCAACTCTATCCCCCCCCACCCATCCTCCTCCCCATCATTTCTCTGTAAGATTTTGTAATGTTCTCATCAATTGCTCCTTCAAAAATGTCCATGAAGAATTTCCAAGCACCCTGTGGTATTCCTGAGCAATAAAAGTCCATCTCTCATGGGTATAGTCCTTAAAAATGATGCAAAGCATATAAACGTACTCCCAGTACAGCGAGAAAAGGGGGGAGGGGAGACAATTTCCAGTTCGCGGAAAGAAAAAAAAATTCAACAGTGCAGTGGTTATTTTCCTTATAGGACTTGATTTTTTTTTTTTTTTTTTTTTTATCATTTATAGCCGTAAACATCAGGCATCATCAGGACCCATAATGAATTGACCCAGTTTTAAAGAAAGATCAGCCCAGAAGTTTTGTCTGGAGCGAGTGGAACACATGTTGACCACAGACAGACACAGACAGCATAATTGCGTACTGACTACTCCCTGTTCTACAAGAACTGGGAGTACAAAAAGGGCTCCTCAAATTTCAAAGACTTGTATGGTTTGTATGAACCCTGTATTAATAACCATTGGTCTGGTGATTCATAGTTGTGTATATCTAGAGTCTAAATAAAAGCATGGCAATTAGTCATAAGACATGGTTACTTTTAATCTTCATGAGCCATCAGTGTTCATTCTATGGATGTACATAATAACTCCACTCACACATTTATATATTAGTACATGTACATGACATGCTCATGTCAAATTGCTTGTTAAATCCATGTCAAAGGATGAGTGCGTAAGGAAAGAGAGAGTGAAGGAACTGTGGAGTGGAGGGAAGAGAGAGGAGGAAAATAAAACATATATTAAAAAAAAAAAATAACTCCACTCACTCTCGATTATTCATCTATGTAATTTACAATAATTGTATGCATTTCAAAAAGGCTAACGCTCGATTTTAATTGTCACAGTAGTGCGTTATCAACTGATATGGGGAATTGTAGTGCAGCGCACTTCAGGTCTCTTGCAGGAGTATTAACTTGGCCTTCAGCTGCACAATTAACATAGATAGTAAACTTTACACCAAAGTACAAATCTGCAAATGAGTGTGCATATGCATACCAAAGTGTGCATGTGTGTGTGTGTCCGAGTCATAAGCATGCACTCAAGACAGTGAGAGTAACTATCAAAAATTGCTGGATATTCTCAAGTCATATGACTATGTCAATCAAGTGACCATCCCCCCCCCCCCCCCCCCCCCCCACTTTCCCAACAAGTCTCACTAGTAAACCAGCTACATATAATGAGAGACATGATGCAAACCACTCAATTTCAAGACCTTTTTCTTTTTTTCCCAATCTGAGATATGCAGCCCTCCCATCATGATATCCAGTTCTACACACTGCAATCACATTCTCTAAAATATCTTAGTTTTCAACTCCCATCACATAACAGGTAGCACACAACCTCATGATCACTCTCGCAGACACAGAACCAAGAAATTGAGCTGGTGTACTTTATTGATATTCAGATTTTGTTTTCATCCCTCATTTCCAACTTTTCTTTTCACAAGAGGTCACATTAAGGTTTTCAAACCTTTCAATGTAGTGAACTCACACAACTGCACCAAAAGTTTATAGACTTTACCGTTTGCAGCCCAGACTTCCACACAGGGCCTTCTCTGTCAAAACTTGATACAGGAAAACAGAAAACAGGTCACACCTTAAACAAAAACAACAAAAACAGAAAGAAAATAAAGAAAAAAAAAAGAGAAAAAAAAAAAAAAAGCAAGCAAAAAAAAAATAATATCCTGAAAAGCGAAAATCAAAAGCGATGTACAATGAAACGATAGCTGAATACTGACAGTTTTAAATAAGACAAGACTGCACTCAAAGCACCAGCTATTCCACTTCAGCTATTCCACCTCAATTGGCGGTCTTAATTAAAATTGAAAAAAAAAAAAAAAAAGAACTTGTAACAAAAAAAAAAAAACAAACAAAAAAAAAAAAAACCACTACATATGTAAAAAGACACTGATGATTGGTCCACTCAGGACAGTGTCAACTATTTTTACTGCCTGGTTGCCAGAACGCTACAAAAGCAAACAAAATCGAAGGAGAACAAAGTGAACGTCATAAAATGTGAGCTTCCTTTTGTCTAAAAGGTGAGATTTTTTCTGCACAAACACTGGAGAATGGTTCACAGAACAAAAGCAGAACAGTTCAAACTTTATAGAAAGACACTTTTTTCCCACTAAAGGCAGTCAACAACAGTTACTGAAAAAAACAAAATTTCTTCAAGAGAGGAAGCCACTGGAACTGGCCCAGACCCCAGCATCCAAACTAAAGTCATCACAGGATCCAATTTACATTAAGCAAACTTAGACTCTGGGATGTCGACTTCCTGAGAGAGAGAGAGAGAGAGAGAGAGAGAGAGAGACAGACAGACAGACAGACAGACACACAGAGAGACAGAGACAGACAGACCTGAAAATCAGACAATTTTTTTTCCCCGCAAGTCCAACACGTCAAAAAGGAGGCTCACCTTTATCATCATAACAGGAGACAATCTGCTATGGCAGGTTTTTCCCACAGCTATAATCTTGAAATTCACTGAAAAATCTATCTTTGCTGAAACTGCAATTTTTTTTTTACTTTGAAACATTTCTTTTAGTTTTTAAACATTTCTTTTAGTTTTTAAGTACCTTTTTGTTCTACTTTCTGTTGAAGGAATGCTTCTTTTAAAAAATATATATACATTTAATACTTCTTTATAAATTATGTGATCTTTTCACAGTTACAAACGATGTCATTTTCCATATTAGCAGTAAGAAAAAAAGATTTAAAACGGAAGAAAAAAACCCCTGAAAATCAATAACTTTGTTTCATTCTAGGAAAATTCTTCATGGCGCAATTTTTTTTTTTTTTTTTTTTTTTTTAACCTGATGGAGAAAGATTAGAAAAGCGAAGGCGGAAGCAAGCAAGAATACTTTTTGATACATTACTTGTTCTCTTTAACCTCCTCAGAATTCAATTTCTAGCTTTTAAAGCATGCCACTATTTCTCATTCACCAAGTTCATGTTATTGTAACTTGTTTAACACCTAATTGAAAAAAAAAATATTTCTTACAACTTCCAGAAGCTCCAAACATCTAGTAGGACAGGAGAAATGGGGAGGAGGGATGATAGGAATCCCAACAAGGATCACAACCACAATGCAATATACCCCTAACACTTTGCTTTCTCTGTCCTTCAAAAACACTGAGATTCAAACTTCACATGGTGCAGTTGTGTGATTCACATTTCTTCGCATGCACATGGGTAAACACACAAGACGGTTCAACATACAAAACAAGCCGCTCTGCTCTTGGTTGTAACATTCAGGTAATGAAGATGTCCAAGTTTTCCAGCTGACCAGCATTTAAAAGCTGCCATGCTTCATAAACCCAGGAAAATCAAACACAGACTTGTCCTGAATTTTCTTTTTCTCAAAACCCATAATTTTTTTTTTTCAGAGTGGTCAAACAACAGATACAAGGAGACAGAGGAAAGGGGTTGAACTGGTTGGTGGTGGGCAATGGAGGGGGGGGGGGGGGGGGGGGGGGGTTGGATGAGAAAAGAGAGCAGGGGGAAGGCAATGGTTTAGTGGGAGAAGAGGAACAGAAGAGAAAAATAAGGGAGAGAGAGGAATACAACAACTGTGAATGACGACTCTTTTTGAGGGTAGTAGAAAAACATTGTGCCGTGGAACTCAAAACTCAGCACATAGATTCCTAAAAAGAACAACCCCGCACATAAAATCCTGAAGTCTTTTTTCTTTTTTTTTTTTTTTTTTTTTTTTGGGGGGGGGGGGGGGGGGGGGGGGGGGCGGGGGGGGGCCTCTAACTGCTTGACTATGTATCACATCCATTACAACTCCGGTTATCGTTACAGCCTTTCTCTAAATACATGTCATATGTACCAACTTCACCTCAAAACTGAACATGAGAATGACCCAAAACTCTCAGTCAGATAGCTGGCAGATTTACTTCAACATAACCAATGCAAATCTACTGCACTGGTGCGAGAAGGGAGGAGTTGATAACATGTGGTCACCCCACAGGGAGGGCATGGTTCAAGCTTTTCTTTCAATCATAAGATTGAATGCAAAATAGTGGAAACACTGTGGTTTCCGTCTCGGTGGTCTAAACCAGGTTTGTTTTTTTATTTAATCGGAGGCGTTCTCAAGGCCAAGGGATCAAACAGAACATCTGCTTTTGCTCTGGCATACAGGAATACTAAAGGGCAACAACTGGGCAGCAGTCAAAGGGCAGAGAACACTTTTCTTATCTACTCTCTTCAGCAACAGCTGTCATGCCTATACACCTGAAACGAAACATTTTGATGATGGTTCTCTCACTTGACCGACAATTCCATCATGACATCAGAGTTTCTTGGAGTTTCGTTTTCCTCTAGTTTCTTTTGCTTTCACAGTTCTTTCACATCACCCTAATAACCTCTATTCATACACTGCCATTCTAGTGACAGCAAACCACCATAGGAGCCCCCCCACCCCCCATAACCATTTACTTGTTTGAGTTCCACTACACAAATAAATTACAACCAGCTCTTTTACAATACTGAGAGACAAGACAGACAGACACAGACAGAAAGAGAGAGAGAAAGAGAATACTGAGAGACAAGACAGACACAGACAGAGAGAGAGAGAGAGAGAGAGAGAGAGAGTCAAAATGTTTGATTTCTAATTTTGAGTGGACTTGTTATCTCCAAATTCCTTATGTATCCAAAACAGTATCTGACCATCCCAAAACAGTATCTGACCCAATTCCAACATTTGGAATCCCTTGAAGTTTTGATTCCCAACTGCCGTCAAATTTAGAAACTTTAAAATCCTCAAAAACGGTGAACTGGCAGACTGCTTACAAAAAGGAGCATCCCCAGTTCCATACTTTGAACAGAACAATATTTCTCATCCCAAGTCTTGAGAAGATTCCCATTCAGCCACTCTAAAAGTCAAAACCCATGTCTGAGATAAGGAGAATATCTTTTAAGCTTAAACACAACACAGACTCTCCATTTCGGGGGGTTGGTTCGTTTTTTTCTGCGTACGCAGGACAGTACTCCTGCAGACACTCCCTGTATAGAAGGCAAGGATTAATCACGTCTACCCCACAAAAGGAGTGGTGTTTGAAAAGGATTTTATCTTTCACCTTAAACCCATCATGCGCTCTCAGGCACTCACACATTCTATGTTCACAAGGCCTCCTCTCATGATCAGTTTCAGCTTGTTTAAATTCTTAACGCCCACATGCCAAGAGCTACTGGACAAAATTCCATGCTTTTCACACCTCTGGAACAAGTCGTAGACAACCTGAATCACCGCCATCTTCAGCATGTAACTAGGATAATGACACAAAAAAAAAAAAAAACGGCACACACCACCCAAAACACTAAATGAAAAAAGAAAAAAAAAAAAAAAAAATCACTTAGGGTTGATTTCAAACTACCTGACACAATTTTCTTTTAAACCCATGAAATCATACACAACTCGATACATTTGAAAGTGTATTTAATGCTAAGGCTAGTTTTCCTAGGCTTCTTTTATGTGTTGGTACAGAACAAGCTTAAAGATAAATGAACCAGGTGGGGTTTCTTATGGATGTTGGGTTTTTTGTTGTTTTTTTTTTTGGTTTTGTGTTGTTGTTGTTGTTGTTGTTTTTGGGGGGTGGGAGACAAGGCTCCCATCTTTCAGTTTATTAATGGCTTGAATGGGAATTCTCAGATCGATGTGTATCCAATACCAACCCTTGAAAAGGATACAAAAAAAAAAAAATATAGAAATGTTCCATTATCAATTCTCTCTGTTCTGCCCAAGTATTTTCTGAATGACCCTTTACCTGTTCAGGCCTAGTCTGTCCACTCAATTACATGGACAGAGCCAAAGGTCTGTCAATTAAATTGGAACAGCATTCTAGTACAAAACTACAAAGAGTAGAAGACGTTTTAGAGCAAGAACAAAAAGAGATGAAAGTTATGAGAGCACACACACATCATTTAACAAAAAAAAAAGTTATCAAACAATAGCCTTTCCCTCTAACCTAACTCCCCTTTACAGGGAGAGAAAGACAGCGAGAGAGAGACCCTGAGACATACAGACTGAAGCACACAGCCACAAAACAGATGATATATTCATCCATCACTGACTCATCAGCATTCAGTCTCAGTAACTGGGAAATTGGCAGCAATGGCCGCTCTTCTCTGGCATGAAAAATCAACAGCTAGAGAACCAGCCAACAGGTATCAGGGTAATTCCTTTCTTCACAATGGGCGTTCTGAAAATAAGATACCTTCATGTGGTTCTTAATTTGACACCACTGGTTTAAACGCACTGGAGAGAGAGAGAGAGAGAGAGAGAGAGAGAGAGAGAGATTATGTGTCAAAATGCCCAACTCACAAGGGCTATCCTGAATTCAGAAAAACAAAGTTCATCCAAAATGGACAGCTCTACAGATGTCGATGTCACTTCAGATTCAGAACGGCCAATTAAGCAATGAGCATTATGAATCATCGTTTAGTTGGTCTCATCTGTGCGCCCGCATTACCCTCAGCTGCTCCAATTTCCTGCAGATACAGGCCACTGAATGCATGTGACCAGTGGATATAAGAAAAAAAAGTAAAAACAAAACAAAAAAAAAAAAAACAGCAGATTTTTGTAAACAAACATACATGAAGTAAATTATCCACACACACACACACAAAAAAAAATAAAAATACAAGATTTCAAGAAGATATCAAACTTTTCAATTTTTGTCCTTCGGGTGTGCGTTTTGAATTGAAATGTGTTTATACCTTTACCAACAAGCTTGAATGGTTTGCATTTCGAACTTCTATGGCTTCATATAAGTTTGCTACTGAAGAGAAAAATCACTTTAATCTGCAAACTTGGAGACATAATTTGCTGCACACTCCGGCGAATTGCAATACATTTAAATATGCATATCCTTTACTATATCAAATTTCAAGACTTTCAATGGATTATTTCATAATTAACTGATGGAAGCGAACGGTTTACCTGCTAATAATAAGAACTACCATTGTTTTGGAACTTCAAGACAATTCTCCTTGATATGACCAACTTGTACAACTAAATTTCAATAAAAAAAAAGGAAAACAGCAGTATGAATAAAAAAAAAAAAAAAAAGCTTCTAAAACGAGACAGAATAAACAACATTATTATTGATAATGATAAGTAATACAAAAATGGAAAAACCCCTTTGGACAACACGTCCATGTTTAAATCTAAAATAATTTTGTGAAGCAAAGCAGGTAACAGACCTCCTGGTGTTAAGAAGGCTGAATTATTTCTTTGATATTAAAATGCCAACCATAAAACACCATTTAAAATAACCACATATAAAACAATCTTTTCACTTTTTTCCCCCCAAATCCTCCCCCCCTCAACCACAAACTTGTTTTTCAGAAATTCCATTTAAGGCTCCTACTTCTAAAGTAAGGTAATGCTCACCCCTCCATCATTGATCTTACCTGGCTCTGTTATCAAAAAAAAAAAAAAAAAAAAGTGAAACCATGTGGAGGGAAAAAAAAAAAAAAAAAAAAAAGCACTGATAAAGGATAGAATGAGCATTACATATGGAGGAACCTAGAGAGCCATGATCTTTGGAATTTTATTGTTGCCCCTGCTGCACACACATTAACAGACACTCTCCAGCAGCCACAGAGGAATCTGTTCACTAAGACCATGGGAAGAGAAAGGCCAAGGATTGCAAAATGACAACTTTTCTCCGTGCCTGTGGTTCTGCTCATCTGGTGGAACAGTCAAGACCCTAAATCAGTCAAACCGCTACCCAGTCACCTCCAGTTGCCAAAGATGTTTTACTTTCCCAGCTGATGGGGGAGAGCATGCTCAAATTCCCTGTGGCTGCTGAAACGAGTATTGGTTAACTTAACCACACATTTCCCATACATCTTCACATATTCCGCAGTTTTACAGCTTCTGCATTACCAAAGACATAACTCACACACGCACACATTCTGGCAGACTTTTTGATTTCTTCATGCATCGCAGCTTGCACAGACAGCCCAGAGGGGCGATCATTTATCCACCGCTGCAAACCAAAAGGACTTCTTTGCAGTCGCCTTGTCTGTGATATACATGAGATTTTTCCAGCTACACGACTGTACAAGGCTTTCCTTCTGTCTGCTCTCACACTGGCAATGTTCCATGTCCAAACACTTGCTGCACACTCACATACAGCGCATCAACATATAAACCTGTGTACTTGCTAACATCATTCATCTCGCCTAGCTCGCTTTCTTTCATCAGAGTACACGCACGTGGCAAGTCCCGTGTTACTACTGCTGCAGCAGGGAAAGAAGTAACCCAAAACTCCCACAAACTAGCAAACGGGACAAAGTCTTTCCACACGTCTCTGTGGACTATCATTCAGCATCCTCATTGAAGCCAGTCTCTTTTAGCAATTCTTGGCTTCAACGAAAATATTGCATTCCGAGTTAGTGAAAACGCACATGCTTACTCAGCATTAAAAAAACTTTTTTTTTAAAACCCAGAAAAATCAACATTCATTCACCTATAGAATCACCTACCTGTAAAGTCACATCTCTTGCCACCCTTCCTGTGCACCCCCCATGTTTTCGTACATTTTCATGTTTTGAGTTTCTGATCATTGAAAGCTGAAGTGCTGTTTTTCAATACTAATCTGGGGTATGGGTCAGACAAGGCGAGGGCTAGAGATGGACTTCACCTGGTGGTGAATCCACGACCAGTGCACATCAAAATGAAACATACAGTCCTCTCCAATCACAACAAACTCTTCAAACACACACCCAACTCTAATCCCAAAATCACACACTGCATCTCACTCAGTTCAATCTTGCCAGGCTGCCATCTCTTTGACTGCTGCTAGAAAAACTGAATCTGATGCGAACATCAAGCGATACTTTGCAAACTTTACTATTGCACACCACAGAATTTTTTTTCAACTTTTCCCACAAAAAGTAAAGGTTCACAATGCTCTCAAGTTGGTGAATGAGATCTTCAACGCTTTACCGACTCTGGTATTTAAAATATTTCAGTTTAACACTCCTTGATTTAAAATAAAAAAAGAAAAGGAAAAAAGCTTGCAGTCAGGAACATGAACCAACGGACAAAAAAAGACTTCAATGACCTGCTACTGTAAATATGGCAACTGTCAAATCCAGAACATGACCATTCAAAAATTTAACCTGAGAAGTCTCCGTTCCCTTTTCACTCATACATCAGTTAATGACTTGACAGTTGGCCAGGAAACAAATGAAAATTGGAACTGGCAACTCTGTCCGATCAAATGGGAAACATCTGTTTTCAGACTCCACGCTCTTCAATCCTTTCCAACTCAGTAGCCAACGAGATGACACCCAAGATGCAGCCCTCCTCAACCAAACATCAGAATTAAGTACCACATGCTGGCATGATTCAACAACACACACACACGCCATCTGACATCACAAAAAAAAATAAATAAACTGCTAATTACACAAATATAATTCCATTCACCAAACACTCTGTTATTCATGGAAGGCTCTCTCCCCTCGCAAGGACTTGTGGGAGGCAGAACCAATACTGTGATGAGGGGAGACGGACGCAATCGCTCGACTGCCTCACCCCCCTTTCAATGTGAGAAGGCACTAGATCAGGATGATATTGCCATGATGGAAAGAGAGTCTGGGGCATGTGAATTGAAAAACTGTGAGAAGGGTGGAAACCAGAGGATGAACAGACAAAAGGCAGTGAACAACAGTGAGATGCGAGAGGTGAAACGATGAAATTATGAACCAGGTTAACTGGTAGCCAACAGATGACAACAAAGCAATGGAAAATCAAAATATATATGAGATGCCAAAAGACAAAGAACAAAAACTTTCAAATGAGATGGAAATGGGTGTCAAAAGATGATCACAAAAGGGTTTAAAAAAAAAAAAAAAAAAAAAAAAAAGAAGGAAAAAAAAAAAAGATGTAAACCGGATGTCCAGGGATGGACATGAAAAGGTCAACAGTGACATGGACGTGCAGCTGCAGACACAAGACTACCATGTGGGGAGGAGGGGAAGAGCACTGGTATGAGGGAGAACAATCCATGGATCTCTCTGGTCAGACCCAACCACCAGCCTGCACCCAAGGCCCATCATCAACACCCAGTCCCTGAATGGCACACAACTTAAGGCAACTAGTCTACACATCAACGTCTAAAGAGACCAGTGAGTGTCAACATCCAGTATATACACGACGAAGTAGAGACTGAAGAGTGTGGACACAACAGATGATCAATCAGTAGACAGCTATAGGCACTAAGGCCAGGACCAAATACACTACTTAACACGACTATCCGTTGGTCAATATTACACAAGTCCTGCACACTAGTTCAGCTCTTCTGCTGAGTAGAGCAGACTCATCAAGGCTTCCAGATCGACTGCAAATTCAAAACTACATACTGCTTCATTCTTGAACTGAGCTGACACAAGTGGTTTAAAGAACAATATTTTCTGCCGAGGAAAAAAACTGAAATTGTAATCAAGTCTAAGTGCTGCTTATCACACATCACATTTTAAAATGATGCATTCTGAACCTTGTTAAAGAGAGAGACAGAGTGAGAGAGAACAGGGGAGGGTTGCTGCAGGAAGAGGAGATGAGCTTCTCAGCTTCAAAACACAAAAAAACAAATGCTGCTTGCAATGGCCAATGCGACAGCATGCCCTCTGACACTTTTCAACGTGGATGGAAGTCTTTTTCGTTTAAGCACAAGTCCACTGTGGGTCTGCGATGGACCAGCCATTGCCAGTATCTTGTGTCCAGCATCTCTACTGGCCTCCTCTTTGTTGCCTGCATCCTAAAAGATCAACTCTCATCACATGCTACTCCTGTCCTCCGCCCTCTCCACCAAACCCATCCCCACCCTTCAACTAATCAAGAAAAGAGATTTCATTCAGTCCTGGAGATCAGATGATCATGTAACACTTTCACTGAATCATTCAGATTTGCATCTTTGGTCATTCTGCAAAGCAATCTTTTCCCACTAAGTTGCCCACACGAAATAATGCTGATCAGATGAAGTTGTCACAACCAAAGTCTCCGAGGCTGTTCCCAGCAAACACTGAAAAACCATTCTGCTATCAGCATCATTGGTAATCCAATTCTGCAGAAGGTGATGACTAGCAACGTTTCACGTTCGCTAGTCAACATTTCACACAAAGAGAAAGAGAAGAGCACAATGTCCCATTCCCTAGCTTCAGCTGGAACTTGCTTCAAAAAACCCATGTTGAACTGAAGCCATCAGGCCACTGCTGAGCACACAGAAGAGACCCAAAGACAGTAAGTACCACCATTTCATGCCAAACTAGACTTGGACTTGATCAGCTTACCTGTCATATTCTTCACATTTGACTGCATGTCAATGAGACCCAAAAAAAAAAAAAAAAAAAAAAAAAAAAAAAAAAATCAACAACAAACTGAAACGGTCACCTGCTTCCAGCTTCAAACAGTTCTCATGAAGAACCTCAACTAAACCTGCTTTCCCACATACCGTCAGGTCCCTATTCTACTTCAAATGGTCCAAGTGTTGTGCCACAGCAACCACAGGATCCACCGCATACCCCTGTGATGGGAGATTATGTCTGGCGACCTTCAGTTCTAACGACAGGCTCTGTGTAGAGGCAAGACCAACAGGTGAGACATAACATGTATGAAAAAAAGTCTTCCAGGTTCTGCTATGTTTTTTTTTTTTTTTTTCTTTTCTCAGTACATTTGTTTTCTCAGCAGCAAATGACAGAATCAGGAAAGGCATTTCCTAGCTTTGAAAGCAGCATACATTTCAGTCCACTTGCCGTCTCCCACTCTACTTGCCGTCTCCCACTCTACTTGCGTCTCCCACTCCATCAGAGAGACATCAGGCTTGGACCATGGAAAGACTGGTTTCCCTTTTCTTTCCAATGCCCACTGGATATTCTTCCCCCATGAAGAGGGACCTAGATCAGAACTTTCCTCCGCAGTCATACTTTACTAGCTTGGCACATAACAGCTTCACTTATCTATTTAGAACATCCATTCAACAATGTTCAGGCAGGGGGCCCCCATAACTGATTGGAGCGCTCAAGAAAATGATAACCTGAACTACTCACACTGCAAACAAAACATGCCTGCAGAATTCACTGTGCTCTTCTTCGCAACAATCACCTTTATCTGTGTGCATATACTTTGCTTAAGCCAGCTACATTTCAGACCGTTCTCCCACAATGAACTGAAAAGATGAATGCCAACAAGCAGCCTAAACATAAAAAGATGGTTCTGCGATGAAATCAGCGATGAAATGACGAGGGAAATGGCTCAACATGAAAAACGATCAACGGTGATGATGGTGCAGTAATCAATGTATGATAACCAACACGATGAACAACATCATGAAGAAACCTGGATGAGCCGACCCGGGGAGGCAAGGGCGACAGGTGGAAACAATGAAAGGGCTGTGGACACAGAGACTGGCATAATAGGGGGTAAGGATTCCTTCCATGCAGGGTAAGTAGTCCGACAAGGGAAGTGGGCCACTTCCTGTCCATGAAGTTTGCTGCCTGGCAACCGATGACACACACGTCTCCCAGTCTGGGGACCGCATGTGGCTAACATTTACACGCACAGGGCTTTGTACAAAAATACCGCATGATGGTGCCTTTGGAAGAAGACTTCTGTCTGCTTCAGTCCATCCCTAATCACTCCCATAACATCAAAGAGCAACAAGATACCCCCCCACCCCACCCATCTCCCTATCATTCCAGCATTTGCTGCAAAGTGAAGTTTCTCTGAATAACAAGTGCAAAAAACAATGTTGCAGACAGTCTTCGGGAGCGCAGGGATAATGCGTTACATCGGGAGAAGCAGACATCTCAATACACTGTTTCCTCCATTTCACAGTGGGTGAACCATTGAACCCAAGCCCTCTGTAATAAGCAGAGGCCCTGTCCCAAGTGTGAAGGCTCTGTCCTCACTGCTCTTTTAGCTTTTAAATCTGAAGAACTCGCCCCGCGTCAGCCACCGACTCTCCACAAGCATAGAGGCTATAAATTATTCCACCCCATCTGTCATCTTGCTAGCCGTTTGGTCAACGTGTCTGTATACAAACTGAAGATCAGTGAAGTCCTTTTTCTAAAGGCACCACCACAACACTGCAAAATTACTATGTACATATTTACAATGCTACACTTGCACCTCAGGGACATTTGGAAGGAGCAGGGGGAGGAAAAAAAAAAAAAAAAAAAAAAAAGACAGACAACCGCATGTAACTGCATTATCTGAAATACAGACATAACTGAACCTTACTTTTTCTTGCCCAGAAAGAAATCATATCGCTAATCAGGGTCCAAACAAAAACTGACAAAATGAATGAAAACCATAACCTCACAACTTAACAGATGTGCCAGCAACAGACCCTGTCTAGGTAATGCACTCGATCAAAGATCAACACATGGACTGCCTTTCTGGCTTGTGTGACTTCATCATTTCATTCATAATTTTTTTTTTCTTTTTCTTATTTTTCAATCTAACCACAAGCGTATGTGTGAGTGAACAAACTTCTCAAAACTGTTTTCATACACTAAGCAGAAACCTGTCCCAATCCACATTCTCCAAGTACACAACCTATCCCCTTTTCCCCCATGTGTTTCTTTAACCTCTAATTTACTCCATTTTGTAACCCCCAGTTCTGCTGAGCAGCCTGAATGTTCATTCTTCCACACTGACAGACACGAAGCATGCACTGATGCATCAACAGACTGGCAAGTGGTTGACATGCAAGAATAATCATTCCACAGCTACCATCTCTCTCCTAATACTCCATACTCTTCCACGTTAACAACAGAGTATGAATACACACATGAAAAAAAAAAAAAAAAAAAAAAAAAAGGGTGGGCGGTTTAGAAAAGTCCACACAAAGCACATTCATTAGCCATGACACCCTGAATGAAGAATTAACAAGGACGATGACGGGCCGACTTGTCACACGTTAAGAAGCCAGGCTCGTTTGGTCCACGTTTGTCGATATCACTCCACATGTCTTCTATCAAGAAGTCTGTGCTGGGCGATGCCAAGCAGCATCCAAAACACGACGGTTTTCCCCAATCACCACGCAGCATGGGAGAAGAAATGCAGACTCCAACACTCCCACATTGTCTTGCTATGACTTCACGGTCCTGTAGAATACTTTCCACAAGTTTGCTGGGACTGTAGCCAATCGAAGCTCCCAAGACAGTTCAAAGCATAAGGAATTTGTCCAAACATCGACAGTCTGTTTTGATTGCACTGAAAACAGCGTCCATCTTCTTTTCAGGGTGAAGTGCAAAGTCTTTTCCCCTCCCTCTTGTTTTTGTTATTTCACATCTTAGATGCAATTCTGTAGTTATATTGACGCTCACACAGAGTGATAAACCACATCGGACACAGATTTCCTACTCACTCTTTACAAGTTTCCAGTTTTACCTTGCACTCAAGATGTACTCGCTCACATGTTTCACACACCATCACAACCTTTCTTACTTCAAACACACTCTTCTCAGTTGACTGGCTTGACCATACATCTCAGGTGACCAAAAGTCATTCTTTTGTCATTGCAGATTCCCATTCTTATTACAAAATGTCAAGTTATCTCTTTCTTTCAAAAAATATGGGGGCAAATCCCCCCTTTCCCCCTCCACAGTCACTCCAATTCATGTCATTTTTCAAAACACTATTTTCACATTCACAGGCAAAACACTTGTCACAATCACAGCCAAAACACTTGACACAATCACAGCCAAAACACTTGTGACATTCACAGCCAAAACACTTTTCACATTCACAGCCAATCTCCTTTATATAACTTGCATTCAACGCAAAACGCCTCAGCTCCAGGCACTCACACCAAGCAGCAGTGTCCAAGAGCAGCTCCCGTGCTCCGCACACAGTACTTCTGGAGCACCACATCCCAAAAGGGGATGGATGTCCCTTCCTCCCCCCCCCCCCCCCCCCCCCCCCCCCCTGATGAAGTAGCAGTCCCAGCACACAGCACAAACACAGGGAGAGGAGTGTGGGACTGATCACTGGCTGCCTTCAGGGTCAGTCTGTGTCTGGAACTCTGCCACGTACAGAGACTTGTCGATGGTTTTGGGGATGGGCTTGATCTCTGTGCCCAGCTCCTGCTCTATCTTGTGCAAGGAAAACCTGAAAAGACACAGAGGCACTCTTCTGACAAACAACTATCATGGACTGCTGAAACACTGAAAACCATTAAAAGAAAAAAATCAAATCAAATCAAAAAGGAAAAAAAAAAAAAAAACATACAGAGAAAACTAAGACACAAATTTGGAGCGACGATCAGCAGGAACAAACAAAAGAAAGTACTAATGAGCACCGACTTTACTCACAAACAATAATGGTACAATTAATTTCAACTCGTTTTTAAAGAAGAATTAGCAAAAGTTTGGGGATTTCTTGCTTTTCTCTATCTTTTGTTGTTGCTGCTCAATTATGTAGGACCCAAATGCCGAAGTTGATGTCAGCAGGCAAAGGCCGAGTCAAGTTATTTCTTCAGATCTGCAAAACTTTTAACAGCAGCAGCAAAATGATGTGTGTGTGTGTGTGTGTGTGTGTGTGTGTGTGTGTGTGTGTGTGTGTGTGTGTGTGTGTGTGTGTGTGTGTGTGTGTGTGTGTGTGTTCTGTTAGAAACCACTTTCAGATTGGCCAAAGCCCAATCTGAGTTTAGCCCGCGCACACACACATACATTCTCTCACACACACGACACATCCCTCCCCTCACACCCTCCAAAATTTCATTTTGTAAAACTCTCAGTATCTGCAAACGCTCATCTTCTACCACAACCCATCTCCCTCATCATACGGTAATTCAAAGCTGGTCCAGCGTTTTCAGAACGACCCAGGATCTTCCCCACCAACCATTCATCCAACCAGCGATACTCAGCAGCGTAAAGCTCTTACCTGGATTCTCACAAAACATGCATGTTTGTCCTTTGGCCACGTACTACCTATCCACCAAGTTTCTTAAGAATCGTTCACGTTCTGCCCAGTTGTATTGCTGACAGGATCCTGGATCACTGTTTGATCCAAATATGCATCATAAATTTAACCCATTTCCATCTCTGAAAATGTTTTCCAAACCCTGCCTCTATGCTGAGAGCCCTTGCAGCTCAACTGATCTGATCTGAACCAATGTCAGAGTGCTGGCCAGTTTCAGGTTCCTGCCCCCCCCCCCCCCCCCCCCCCCCCCCCCCCCGACTTGCTTTTTAAAGAATGCTTAAAGTATTGTATATGACTGGACTTGGAAACAAATTTTCTTTCAAATGAAACATGTAATTCACCTAATCAAAGAACATAAAAGCAAACCAGCCACCGTGGTGAGGTGGCGTCGCGGACTCCTAACTGGCTGTGGGTTTGAATCCCCTCAGAGTCATGTGGGTTTTTCTGCCTGCCCGACCGGCTCCTACCCAGAGATGAGTTTGCTGTGGACTCAGTTAGGAAGACTGTAACCCTCTTCAGTATGCACTTATCTGAGCTTAGTTACACCGAAAACCGTCGGCAGGTAAGTAACTCAGTAATTTGAACATGGTTACCCAATTAAAAAATTAATTTAAAAGAGAAGAAAGGAAATAACGAAATGAAAATAACTTTTAAAATTCCTACGAATGTGTATGTTGCTATATCGTAAGTTTGAAGAATGTCACATGAGCCATTTACTCGGAAAAAAAAAAAAAAAAATCTTCTTCAGAACTTTATTCCGAATTGTTGTTCATCATACCTGGAACTTCATCCCAGTCGAAATCTAGGTCACTCTCAGCTTCATTACCCAGCACTTTCACTAAGTCTTATGCCGTAAATCCTACAAAACACAGTATCTCCATCACTAAATCTCATTATAGAACGGCAGAACTCAAGGCTAGCCACGGTGAAAAACGGCATTTCGACCTCAAAACTTTAAAAATTCGTAACTCGAGAACCACGGCACGTATCGACTCGCGTTTTTTTTGCAAACGGAAGTAAATGGCTACAGGAAGAAGGAAGTCACGTTCTCGCGAGACTTCCTTTTTTCTACGAGAAACATGGCGGCGCCCATTGTTGCCACGTGTTTTTACCGGGCGCTGGCGGGCGCTCAGCGTTTTGGCTGTGTGATTTCCGGCGGGGCGCTAGCGGGCGCTCGATGGTCAAGAGGGTTAATGGATGCATTTCTGAGGGTGTTGCTCAAATTTCCTGACCAACACTGCAGGTGTCTTTATCTCTCAAGCTTGGCTGACGCCGGGATATATTATGAAAGGAAGCGTAGAGTACAGCCCTGTCAAGTAGTCTCAGGCCGAAATGGAAATCTGTAGCATCATCTTAATCATCCTCATTCTCATCGATCAGCATAAAAAAAAAAAAATCTCAAATTCTGTGGCCCTTCATGCCCTGTTCTCATGGTGACCTCAGTTTTGATGTCCTCTCCACATCTGGCCTTGGTTTGGTTCTGTCGGGGTCACCAGTATCGGCGACTCCATGGGGGCTGTCATTGGACAGACGTGGTGGCGTCCTCTGGAGGGAGAGCTCACTCACGCTGGCTCCACGACTAAGCAATTATTGTCGTCAGTAGGGGGCTTAGTAGGTGGTGTCCTGCGTATGTTAGATCAGAACAGGCACCACTGAGCACCACCAAAGTGATTCGGTGGCAGTGCAGTGTCTCCTCCGGTGGGTTGCCTCTTGACGACTTGACATTGACTGCTCCCTGTGAACTGCCGGTGCTGGGGCTGCGGCGGGACCGACCGGGCTGTGGCTGTGGATGGGGTGTCGGAATGAGCAGCGTAGGTGCAATGCCTCCAAGGTGGTGCAGAGGTTGGGACAGGAAAAAAAAAAAAAAACATAATGTGAAAGTGAAAATTGGCTAACACAAAGTACCACTTGCTTCTTCTGCAAAGGTAGGGTTTATCACAACAGGGTTCATACAGACTTTTAAGAAAAACATTTAGGGCCTTTTAGGGGCCTTTTTAGGGCCTAAAATTTAAAAAAATAGGGCCATCAGGGCACACGAAAATGCTGAAAAGTGCTCACCATTGCCTCCCCCAGATGCCATTTTCTCCAATACAGACCTCCATTCAGCAAGTACCTAATCCCTTCCTGGTATGAATCTTGTCAATTCCATGTCCGTATGAAAACAAAGAAATCTTTTTGATTTATTCCAAGGAGGCTACCTTTTACAGTTGGGGCTGCTGTCCTCCTTCCTTTGTCAATTGGTCAGCTTCTTCATTTCCATATATATATAGTGCAGTATGAAGGTGTTCACTGGATGAGAGTATTTTCAGTGACTGATAAATTATGGTAATCATTTTAGATTAGTAGTACCATAGGATGATGACTATTGTTATATACAGGGTTCATACAGACTTTCAAGAAAAAAATTTAGGGCCTTTTAGGGCCTTTTTTAGGGCCTAAAATTTAAAAAAAATAGGGCCATCAGGGCACACAAAAATGCTGAAAAGTGCTCACCACTCCCACAGATGCCATTTTCTCCAATAAAGACCTCCATTCAGCAAGTACCTAATCACTTTCTGGTATGAATCTTGTCAATTCCATATACGTATGAAAACAAAGAAATCTTTTACAATGGCTAGAGTAAAACACAGTGTGTTCTTGCAGCACACACAAGGCAGAAGTCTTAGAATACAAGTCACAAGATGAGAGAAAAAAGTAGGCCTATGCTTCTTTCCACCTGACTAACAGCTGCCTTGTCCTTGATTGACTAGCACACACTGCCTCTGGTTGAAGGAGAGAACAGTCCAGTACTCAAGTCAACCTCCTATTTGTCCTCTTGGAAAATACTTTGATTTATTCCAAGGAGGCGACCTTTTACAGTTGGGGCTGCTGTCCTCATTCCTTTGTCAATTGGTCAGCTTCTTCATTTCCATATCTAGTGCAGTATGAAGTGTTCACTGGATGGGAGTATTTCAGTAACCGAGAAATGGTAATCATTTTAGATCAGTAGTACCATAGGATGATGACTATTGTTATATAAGTGGAAAAATGTAGTGGTGATGGTGCAAGTTGGGGGGATAAAGGAAAATATCAATGACCTGTGGGTGATGCTCATTGGCATGGGTGAGATCAATGACAATAGTACTGTAGGATCATGGTCATTGTGGTAAGTGGAATAATAAGGTGGCATTAGTATAATATTGCAGGTTGAGAAAGAGGGTGGGGGGGGGGGTAGGGGTAGATGACTGATGGGTGATGATCATGTATGATTTGAGTAAACAGTACTGTAGGATGATGATAATTGTTGTATAAGTGGGATAATGTTGTGGCATTGGTGTAAAATGCTTGGGGGAATGGGGGAGGTGTTCAAAGATGGGTGGATGATGATCATGGTCAAGGTGTAAGTGATCCACAGTGGTGTAGGATGATGGTCATTTTTGTAAAAGGAGTAGGATAGTGTATTGGCAAGTACGATAATGCCAGTGGGGGAATAAAGGAAATGATCAATGACTGATGGATGTTGATCACTGAGATGAGATCTACAGTACTACAGGGTGGTGACCATTGTCATAAGTGAAAGACTGTGGTGGCTTTGATGTATTAATGCCAGTGGGGGGGGGGGGGAAAAAAAAAAAGGAATAAATTTGATGACTGATCATTGTCATAAGTGAAATAGCATAATGCATGATAATGTTGAGTTTAAAAAAAAAAAAAAAAACACTGGGGGGGGGGGGGGGGGGGGGGGGGGCAATGATCAATGACTGATTGATGGTGATGGTGTCACAGGCGAAATCATCACCGTCTCATGCACACACGCATGCATGATACATGCACGCACACACATGTACATACACACCCACACACACACACACATACATGCGTACACAGGCACATCCACACACATACATATAAAAAAAAAATTTTTTTAATTTTAAAAAAGGATTAGCATACACAGGACATCTTATGAGTGGTGGTAATAATGATAGTGGTCATATATGGGAATCTGTGTTAAAAAAAAAAAAAAAAAAAAAAAAAAAAACACACACACACACACACACACACACACACTGACACAAACACTGCACATACATCTAAGCATACCTATATATGTATGTAGAGGGGAGAGGGGAGACACAAGCCCCTTAGAATACTTGTGCACAGAGGGGGGGGGTGGGGGAACATAATGTGGACAAAGGAAGGAAGTGGAAGTGGGGGGGGGGGGGGGGGGGGGGGGGACAAAAAAAGGGGGGGGGGGGGGGGGGGGTGCACTGCAAGTTAATGTGGTATGAATGGGTGTGTGAATTTATGGAATATATATAGTGGGTTGCAGCTGAGGTGATGGACTGGTGTAATCATGTAGTTGTGTTAGGATGCTGGTGATTCAAATATGGGGGGTTAAGGGAAAGAACAGGGGTGTCAGAGGGGCAGTAGGGCCAAACGAAGTTGCAGTAGAAGCACTAGAACTCGTTGAAGGACCAGCAACAAAGTGCTTTTTTGAACAAAAACTTGTTGATGTACTAGTACTACTTCAAGCTTGCCCACTGTCACGATCTTTAAAAAAAAAAAAATTATTTAAGGACACTGCCGCAGTGTAGCACTCGCCTTCTCCAAGTCTGAATGTTTCTTCCCTTTTTGGCGAGTTTGAAGGCCTTTTTTCCCTTCTTACAAAAACTACAATAGAACCGATATATTTGTCGAAGTTATCTTGGCGAAGCCAGAGTTTATATTCAGAATTATCAAGCCACAGATCTTGGAATAAGCACTTCCCCATGTTTCTGAGTGAAACTGACGAAATCTTATAAAGAAACTCTCAATGAAAATATCAAATTTCGTTGAAAAACGAACTGTGCCTTGCTTCGTTCAACACAAGGAAAATCCAAGATGGCGGACAGCACAAATACTTTGTCGTGGAGTTACTTCCCTTGAACGACTTTTTACCATGATCGATCAGTACTGATTCGGCATTTACCTATTATGAAAATCGGTTTTGTTTGTTTTTTTTTCTGATCATTCTTCTTTGATTTTTGTTGTTGTTGTTGTTGTTTCATTTTTTTTTTTTAAGAATTTTTTTTTAGGCTGTTCTGGTTTTAGGGCCTTTTAGGGCCTCCAGCCTCTTCATTTTGATTTTTAAGGCCTTTTAGGGGCCCCTATTTTTGCCTAAAAAAGTTAGGGCCTTTGGTAAAAGGAGTAGGACAGTGTATTGGCAAAACAATAATGCCAGTGGGAGAATATAAAGGAAATAATCAATGACTGATGGATGTTGATCACTGCAGATGACGAGATCTGCAGTACTATAGGGTGGTGACCATTGTCATAAATGAAATAATGTGGTGGCATTGATGTAGTAATGCCGGTTGGGGGTGAGGGGAGAAAAAAAAAAGGACTAAAATTGATGATTCATGGATAATTGGTCATTGTCATAAGTGGGACAAACAGCGATACAGGATGATGATCATTGCCATAAGTGAAATAGCATGATAGCATTGGCATGATAATGCCAGCTGAATTTAAAAAAAAAAAAAAAAAAACTTCGGGGGGGGGGGGGGGGGGGGGGGGGGGGGGGGGGGGGGGGGGGGGGGGGGCAATGATCAATGACTGATTGATGGTGATGGTTGTCATAGATGAAATCATCACCGTCTCACACAAACATGCATGCATGATACATGCATGCACACAAATGTACATACACCTACACACACACAGAGGTACACAAGCACATTCACACACACACATACACAAAAAAAAAGACTGGCATACACAGGACATCTTATGAGTGGTGGTAATAATGATTGTGGTCATATATGGGAATCTGTATATAAAAAAATAAAGTTAAAATACACACACACACACACACACATAATACACACACACACACACACCCAACAAACACATGTACATACATCAATGCATACCTAGATGTAGAGGGGAGACACAAGCCCCTTAGTATACTTGTACACAGAGGGGTGGGGTGGGGAACATAATGTGGACAAAGGAAAGGAAGTGGTCAGTGGTGGGAAAAAAAAAAAAGGGGGGGGGGGGGGGGGGCACTGCAAGTTAATGTGGTTTGAGTGGATGTGTGATTTTGTGCAATATATAGTGGGGTTGCTGTTGAGGAGGTGGACAGGTGTAATCGTGTAGTTGTGCTAGGATGCTGGTGATATGGGGGTGAAGGGAAAGAGCGGGGGTGTTAGAGGGCAGTAGGGCCAAACGAAGTTGCAGTAGAAGCACTAGAACTCGTTGAAGGACCACAACCAAGTTGTTTTCAGAGCAAAAACTTGCTGATGTACTAGTACTACTTGAGGCTTGCCCACTGTCATGATCAAAAAAAAAAAAAAAAAAAAAAAAATTAAGGGCACTGCGCGCTGTAGCACTCGCCTTCTCCAAGTCTGAATGTTTCTTCCATTTTTGGTGAGTTTGAAGGGCTTTCTCGCCCATTTTCCAAAGCTGAAACCCGTTCTTACAAAAACTACAATAGAACCGATATTTGTCCAAGTTATCTCGGCGAAGCCAGAGTTTATATTCAGATTTATCAAGCCACAGATCTTGGAATAAGCACTTCCTCATGTCTCTGAGTGAAACTGACGAATTCTTATAAAGAAACTCTCAATGAAACGTCAAATTTCGTTGAAAATCGGACCGTGGTCTTGCTTCGATCAACACATGGAAAGTCCAAGATGGCGGACAGCACAGTTACTTTGTCGTGGAGTTACTTCCCTTGAACGACTTTACACCATGACCGATCGGTACTGATTCGGCATTTACCCATTATGAAAATCGGTTTTTGTTTTCTTTTCTGATCATTCTTCTTTGATTTTTTGTTGTTGTTGTTTCACAAGTTTTTTTTTTTTTTAAAGAATTTTTTTAGAGGCTGTTCTGGTTTTAGGGCCTTTTAGGGCCTCCAGCCTCTTCATTCTGATTTTTAAGGCCTTTTAGGGGCCCCTATTTTTTGCCTAAAAAAGGCCTTTTAGGGCCTTTTAGGGCCCTGTGCGAACCCTGTCACAAGCACAGGATTTTCAGAACTGACGAACTAAAGAGAAAGGATACTGACCAACAAAATCATTCAGGTGGCTTGCTAAAGGTTTAAAAATCAAACAAAAAACCACCACAGGGTCTGCCTTAAGCAACATAAAGCAAGTCCATAATCACGTTGTCGCTGACTTCGTTCAATCATACCTGGGCTAGAAGTTAACTCTCTCTAACCCCTCTCTAGCACCCAGACCCATCAGCCGAACCACTGACCTGTCGTCGATGTGATGAGGTTGATCGCCACACCCAGGTGACCGTAGCGACCTGATCGACCAATTCTGTGCAGGTACGTTTCAGCATGCTTGGGGAAGTCAAAGTTGATCACCACGTTCACTGCCTGAATGTCGATACCTCTTGTGAACAGATCTGTCAACATCAAAGAGATACCACAATAGGCTACTGTCACAGGCTCAAACCAATAACAACATCCACAGACTTCTGAGTTCCCCACGGCTGTTGTACTTAAGGCGACCTTCAACACAGCAATTTAAAAGGGTCCTGGGATTTCAAAATTTTAAAGGGTAAAGAGTCCTGGGACTTCAAAATTTTAAAGGGTCCCTGTCTCTTACCACTGTCACTTTATGTCTCGATGTTTCTGACTGCTAAGTTAGGATATTTTCACCAGGTAACTGATGAAAAATGCAGCTACCCCACCCAATTTCCTTAAAGTATATGACCACACAGCCAAAGCTTTCATTACCCCTGCAGTTTCATTCAACAGCTCAGCTGACCCAACAGACAAAGAAATCAAGAGCCAGAGACAAAGACTAAATAAAGGTTCGTCTCCCACAGTTGCCTCCCCTGCAGAAACACAAAAACTGGGCGATGAAAACTACAGCAGCGAAGTAAACCATGAACGCTATGAATGCCTACCTGAACACACTAAGTTCCTGCACAGACCCTGCCGGAAATCATGAAAGACGCGGTTACGATGCTGCTGGTTCATCTTGGCATGGATGTAGTAGCACGAGTATCCGAGTTCTGTGATCTTTTTGGCCAGCAGCTCTACACGCTGCGTCGAGTTGCAGAAGATAATGGACTGGTTGATCTGCCAGGGGAAAAAGAACTCGAATCATTTTTCAGCCATAATCGACAAGCACAGTAATTTTTTTAAAGGTCTGTAACTCTCATCTTTTTCCTACACGGGCGTAATTTTTCACACAGGCATACAAGATGTGAAACAACAAAACCTAAAACTTTAAAAAAAAAAAAAAAAAAAAAAGTGGGTACACTGCTCTTGTGTTATAATTCATAACCCAATTGAAACCATGCCTAAGAAAATGTCTCTCATATCCAAAAGTCACAATAGGGGGGAAAAAAAACCTTTCTGTCACTAAAAATGTCCATTCTCACAACCAGGAGTAATGATTTTGTCATTATCCTTAATGTGTAAGTTGATTTTAGTGGGATTTTTTTTCCTTTTATTGCAGTCATTTCACTAAAGCTCATCCCACACTAGTTCTGAAACTTGCTCCATGTTTGGCGCAAAAATGCAACAATAAAAATGCCACTTGAATCCGAGAAAATATCAATTTTAGAAAATTTATTACAAGCTGTATTTTTTCTTGAATGTGATGTTCCTTTGGCTCTTTTTTGTTCAACATTTTATTCCCCTTAAAACACATGCTATTAACCCTCTTGACAAGCGCGCGCGCGCCGCTAGCGCCCGGCCGGAAATCACACAGCCAAAAGGCTGAGCGAGACTTAGTGAAAGTGCTGGGTAATGAAGCTTAGAGTGACCTAGATTTCGACTGGGATGAAGTTCCAGGTATGATGAACAACAATTCGGAAGAAAGTTCTGAAGAAGATTTTTTTTTTTTTCCCCCCGAGTAAATGGCTCATGTGACATTCTTCAAACTTACGATATAGCAACATATATATTCGTAGGAATTTTAAAAATTATTTTCATTTCGTTATTTCCTTTCCTCTCTTTAAATTAATTTTTTAATTGGGTAAGCATGTTCAAATTACGGAGTTACTTACCTTGCCGACGGTTTTCGGATCAAACACACTGACTCCAGAATGACAAGAATCAGGGAATCAAACACACTGACTCCAGAATAACAAGAATCAGGGAATCAAACACACTGACTCCAGAATAACAAGAATCAGGAACCACACACACTGACTCTGGAATAACAAGAATCAGGGGAAACTGACTCCAGAATAACAAGAATCAGGGAATCACACTGACTCCAGAATAACAAGAATCAGGGAATCAAACACACTGACTCTGGAATAAAAAAGAATCAGGGAATCAAACACACTGACTCCAGAATAACAAGAATCAGGGAATCAAACACACTGACTCCAGAATAACAAGAATCAGAGAATCAAACACACTGACTCCAGAATAAAAAGAATCTGGGAATCAAACACACAGACTCCAGAATAAAAAGGAAGTTGAAGTGCATTTCAGTGACAAACTAGCCCCCCAAAATATAGTTAAGCAAAATGAAGCAGTCTGCTGCATCTCTCATGTTTCATAATCTTTCTGGAAAAAAGTTGCATGAATCATGAACGTTATCTATTCAATTTCAGCCCCTTGCCTTTCTCAGGTGTCCTGTGCATATCAGCCCAATAAATCTGGGGAATATCACGTATCTTTCACCAACTCTGCAAGTAATACGACAGGCAGAGCGTACTTTTCAACAAAACCCCAGGCTATCACAACACACGACACAACGCTTTCCATTTCACCTTTCAAAGAACTAAACACATGTTCCATTTCAGCAATTTACAGTGTCTGTCAAACCTCGTCAGAAGCAGAACTGGATATAGTTCATCATCAATGGAGTTATGTGCAATCAGGCATCCCCCGTAATTTGATCTCACATGCTTCTGTTCACACACAACCCCTACCAACCCACCCCTCTGCCTACTAGAGGGAAAACTGCAGCCAGCTTCATTATCAAAATACTGCAGATGTGTCCTCTTCCAATATTTCAGGACTGGGTAGTCTAAATCACATCAAAGCCTCTTGGCAACATACACAGAATAAATCAAACTGGACTATATGAGGTAAATGGGAACTTCAAAACCTGTCCCCTAAAATCCTCATTCAGGCATTTCAACCTCAAAACCCTTGACTGCCTGTATATACATCCCTTACTGCACCACAATGAATCCGACTGAATACCCCCTCCCCCTGCAAAAAACCTGGAAAGCATAGTCACCTAACAATACCTTGGCCACTGTTGACTTCAGCCTGCACAAGTGTAACCTCCCTGCCCACCTTCTCTTCCATACTTTCGAACATGGATTACTGACCAATGTACACAAACCTATAACGAGCTCCTGCTCTGCTTTACCAAACAGCACTAAAAACAAAACAAAAAACTCACAAACAAATTTACCTGAAGTTTGGAGAAAAGCGTGTTAAGACAGTGCACTTTTTGCTTCTCCTGAACAAAGGCATAATACTGCGTGACTCCTTTTAGCGTCAACTCTTCCATCAAGTTGATTTCATATGGATTTTTCAGATGCTTCCTCTGGTATAATAAAAAAAAAATTTTTTTTAAAACATTAATAATAATGAATAAGCTTGACATCTGAAAAAGAAAGTTGTGGAACACATTCAATTATACAAAGCCACCTTCACCAGTGATCAGAGACGGTTTACCTTTGCCATGGCAATGAGGTTATTGTGGCATAGGTCTTCAACATTTCAAAAAACAAAAATCAGTATCTAAATACAATATCTAACTTAATATTTTACCACCCAGCAAAAGATACCTTTGCATCTTTTTGTCAATAAGCTGATACCTTTACATTTCCCATTTTTCCTTGTTTTGGAATTGCTTCAAACCTCTTGTTTATTCAGGATACAAGCTTGTAATTTACTTACAATCACTTTCATCTTGCTTATATTTGGTACCTCTAAACAACCCGATTATCATGATCAGAAGGGGAAAAAAAGAAAAAAAGAACTCTTGCATTACCAAAGCATTCAACACCAGATAAACACTACATCCACAGTCAAACTTATTCATTCTCCACATCACCTACACACTATATCCATAGTCAAAACTATTTATTCAACTTTTTTTTAAGCAGCTGTTCTTGGACATTAGGCATCACTGTAATTATGATAAGAAAGGGCAAAGAGAAGTGTTCACCCGGTCAATAGAACGAATGAAATTAGGACAAACTTGGGAACAGCATACAACCTAAACAAGAAAGACATGACAGGCAGATAGAGGCATCAACACTAGACCTGGTGAACAAAACAAAAACAAGGAAAAGGAACAAAAAAAAAAAAAAACAAAGGCCAAGGAAGACAGACAGGGGGAGACTGCAGGAACAAATGGGACAAGGATGTGTGCAAACGTGAAACGCACAGCCCACAACTCACCATGAACTGTTCCACAGAGAGGGGGAAGGTGGCTGAATACAGCAGAATTTGTCGCTGAGGGGGTAAATGACTAATGACGCTGTCAAGCATTCCTTTGAAGTCTTGGGATAACAGTTTGTCTGCCTGCAACACACACACAGGGACACTGCAGCAGTTTCCAGTTGACATAACCCTGCTGACCTTTGTCTCTCTGACTATAAGTGTCACCTCATTTAACACAAGGTCACTGCCACAGATGCACACACACACACATACACTCGGCTCACACACACAGTTTACACAACAGAGTACGAATTGTTATTTCAACACTCGTATGCTAAAGGCATATCACAGATGATGTTAACCCTCACAGCACTGAACTCTTCTATAGCACTTGAGAGCTGCAGGCTGAATTCATTTCCATGCAGCTGCTGCAAAAATGGGCCATGTTATTTTAACAAAAGTAACCAATAACAACAAAAAAAGTTCGTCTTGTAATGATCATGCACTGTACGTCCCTGAAATGCTGATCTGCCATTAAAAAACATCATCAAACCACCATACAGATAGATCTTACTTGTGTGTGATTTAAACCTCGTTTTAATGCCTGATTTCACCTTGAAATCTTTCAGAGCCAGCTGACCACTACATTTATACTCTTACCAACTTCCTTGTTTAAAAAAATGTGTACTGCATCATTTTTGTGTGCGGTCATAAGCTTGCTGGCTACAAACGAAACACATATATAATCCAAATACTAGCACTTCAAAGAGAAGAAAAACATGCAAACTGCAAACATACATTTTCATTTTCTTCTCTGCTTTTTAGATTTTAAGATATCATTAAGAAAAAGCTGCAGCAATACAAATCCATCTGCAGACTACATTCAACAGTTCCCTATCTGGTTTCATACAATGGCAGAACTGGATCACAATCTCATTAAACATACCCCCCCCCCCCTCCCCTATATTCATTAACTCACTCTGAAAGTCAGAACCAGAACAAGTAACTTAGTGTGTACCTCATCTAGAACCAGGATGGAGCAACTGTCTGGTCTCACCAAATTCTTGTTCATTAGGTCAAGGATGCGGCCAGGGGTGGCGATTATCACATGAACTGTAACACACATCATCACACATCACTTTTTCAGCACCAAGCCATGATTCTGACGGTAAAGTTAGGTTGCAGCCCTGAGAGTCTGAATTTTTCCTGACCACCAGCATTTCCATAGAGCCTCAAAGATTTCACGGACTAGATCAAAGTGACTAGCCTCAAATTTTATTAGCCAAATAGAAGGTACTAGCTGAACAATCAGAAAAAACATTTTGCAACTTCAATCGCATACTGCAAAAATGTGAAGGACACAGAAAACACAACCATCCAACCCCCCCCCCAACCCCCCCCAAAAAACTTTTTTAACAAATAAAAAGAACATTTCATGGAAGAATCATGTACCTGAAATATATGTATTTAACCCTTTCCATTTTATCTTAAATTTGATGACGAGACCAGAACAAAGCAAGATGGCGTTGCAGCAGTGAAGAGCAAGTTTTGTGATCATTTTCTTGCACTTGCACTTGGCTACTGATGGCGAATTTTCACTCGCCAAAAATAATACATACAGCCAAATAATTGACTCGCATCTTTCAAGGCTGCCTGGTGGATAATCAACTGGCCTTGGAAGAGGGACACAATCCACTGGCCTAGGAAGAGAGACAATTCCTGATCTGAGGAACTGTTTGAGCAATTCTTTCACAAATGTTACAGAACCCATGGCTGAATCATTGTTCCTGACAAAATTCTATACACACGTTGATCAGTTGATAAAACACACACTGCTGGGAAGAATAAAACAGTGAATACCCTCCTACAAGGATGTTTTTTCTTTCCTCTTCTGTCCCCTCTTCAGCGCCACTTCAGTGGCACATCACCCAGACTGCTCATTCTGACCCCTCACCCACATTAACAGTCTGGCCAAACCTTCCACAGCCCAACAACGCCAATCCACAAAGAGCAATTAATGCCAAGCTGTCATGAGGGAACCCACCAGAGGAGACACTGCACTGCTGCTGAATCACTTTGGTGCTGTTCAGCGATACCCTGTCCAGTCAAACATACACAGAACACCGTTTACTAAACCCCCCCCTACAGACGGCAATAATGGCTTAGTCGACAAGCTAACGGAGTGAGCTCTCCCTCTGGAGGGCATCACTACACCCGTCTGACATCAGTACCTATGAGTTTGTCAATACTAATAATCCTGACAGAATCAAAGGCCACAGACATGGAGAGGCAATGGACACAGGCCACCAGAGAGCAGGGCACAGTAATAATTCTTACACATAAATGTGCCTCTCTGACACACAAAATTCCTGTCTGACGCACTGGAAATCAGTCCAGCGCATCACTACAAATGTTTCAAAATTGACAGTGACGCAATGATTTTCTCGTGTACGCAATGCAACTCCGAGCAGCGCGTCACTAGAAGCACTTTTGTCCAATCCGCTTCAATCAAAGTCAATAAAAACATATCTTTACATTTTAGAATGTTCTGAATCTATAAACAACTTCCGCTTTATAACTCTTCTCTGCTGAAAACCAACAAGAGTCATCAAACAAGGCAACCCAAGTCTATGATTGGACCACAAGACAATATGATTCAGACATATGCGAACAGCATGGAAAACTATGTAATTCGTTTTCAGAAAACAAAATCGATGGTTCATCTGTGGCCAACAGGTGATCGTCCAGCAAATGAACAAACATCAGGCAATCTATGCAACATGACCGGTTCAGATATCAAAATGGTTCTGTTACGGACGACACACGTGTAGCACACAGTGCAAGAGTGGCCAGCCTACACAGTTGGTGAAAGGTTCCATGATATTCATCACTCGTCTCCGATGATCATTGCAAGACTACTGGAATATGGTCAGTTAATAAAATTTTTCAGTATTGACAGAATTGGCTCACGTTCTGTAAACTCTGAAAAAAATCGCAGAGGACATCCCACATGTCAAGTTTCACTGTTGAAATCCCAATAGTGTAGGTATTCACACTTATTCACTTTTAACCCACATAACGCTGGAGCGCCCGCTAGCGCCCGCTACAAATCCATATGGCGTTTCCGTAGAGCGCCCGTCAGCGCCCGCTAAACACGTGGTGTCTATGGGCGCAGCCATCGCTGTTTACATAAACGAGACTCTCGCGAGAGCGAGAGCTTCAATTGCAGCACTTCCTTCCGCGCCATTTGCAATTTACTAGGTCAAGATCGGTTGTGTTTTACCAGAGCTTGGAATTTTCAAAAATTCCGAAATGAGTTTGATGTCCGACGAAGAGTTATGGCGCATGCTCAACTACGATTCGGACGACGATGGAGAAGAGTTTGAGGGTTTTTTTCACGCGAAGAACTTGTGAAAGTTGATCCAGTTGAAGTTGAAAGTGACCTGGATATTGATTTTGAAGCAGCAGTCGCTGCCGAATTTCGAAAGTGAGAGTGAAGAAACGATGAAAGTGGGTCAAGTGTGGATCGACTGCCTGACCTCCCAAAGCGAAATTGGCAAGATCCTTTAGGCAATGTTTCAGTCGATGATTTTAAAGAAAAATGTTGGTGTTGTGCACAACCTAGCTGTTGGTGCAAGTCCCCTGGAGTACTTTTCTCTTTTTTTTTCCGGATTCCGTCCTGGAAAACATCGTAGATCAAACGAATTTGTATGCTACTCAAGTGCAGCAAGAAAAGAAGGCGGATCCAAAATGGCAGCCAGTCACACTGAGCGACATCAAGCTGTATCTTGCTATAAACATCATGATGTGTATTCACATTCTGCCCCGGCAAGAAAACTACTGGTCAAGTGATGACAAGCTGAATGTGCCTTGTATATCTGGTCTCATGTCAAGAACTAGGTTTGAGAAAATTGGCCAGTATTTTCATCTCAATGACAGGTCTAGATTCTGCCCCCCAGAGGACATGTCAACCATGACCCTCTTTTCAAAGTGCGCCCAGTTCTTGATGCTTTCAAGCAAAGTGTGGGGAGCTGTACAAACCTGGGCGGGCTATCAGCATTGATGAGGCCATGGTGAATTCAACGGGCGACTTTACTTCAAGCAATACATGAAGTCCAAGCCTACACCATGGGGGATCAAGATCTGGTGCAGTGCAGATCCCACGTCTGGCTACTTGCTGGATTTTGATGTGTACACTGGCAAGGCACAACAACCATTGAAAGTTAGTGTTTCATTTATAAATTTTATTTTTAAAAAAAAAGCCAAGTTATGTTTAACTTTTTTGTGAATGGGGACAATGGGTGGGAGGGATGAGATGGGGTGTGAGTAGGGGCGGAGTGAAGGGTAGAGGAATGGAAGAACGTGAAATACTTTCTTTTATTAGACAGGACTGACTGGAAATGTCTTTTTTCATGTAAATGTACAATCATTTTGCTTGTATTATCTTCCTTTTTTTGTTTTTGTTTTTTTATAAATACAGAGGTTTGATTGCTGACCAGTATTATCTAACAAAACCAGTATTATTATTCCATGTACGTACAAACATTCACACACTGCCAGATTCTCTTGTCTCTCCCTTCTTTCTATAAGAAGAAAATTACACCAATTTTAAAACAGCAACACACTGACATTGATAGTTTGATTTAGTATATATTTTATTGCAGGTGGTCTTGGACACCATGTGGTGATGACTGTGGGGAAGAAGTACATGGAGAAGGGGCACCACTTCTACCATGACAACTTCTTCACATCCGTCGCCCTGGCTGATGAGCTTCTGGCCCACAAGACGCGTTCATGTGGCACCATCCGCATGAATCGTAAAGGCTGGCCTGATGACCTGACAGTCAGCAAGTCAGGAAAGGGGAAGAAAGGCCAGAAGATGAAGAAAGGGGAGGTCAAGTTCCGGCAGCAGGGGTCGATGGTGGCTACACCTTGGCAAGACAAGCGCACCATTGCTGTCCTCTCCACCAACGTCGATCCAGTGATGGGAAAAGCACCTCGTCAGACTGGTAAAGGTGAGTGAACATTTCAGTCTTGTATTATCACTACAGTTTCCATCTGGATAGAAAACAACTTACCTTCAAACAGGAGCACCTCTGCCCTATAAAGTAGGTATGTAGGTAAGTGTTGTTTTTTTATGTATTCCTTTCATTTTTCTTTGTAGTGTATTTCTTTTTATTTACTTTCTAAATTTGATAAAAAAAAACCCTGATATATTTCAATGTTTCTTTTTAATCCCAAACAAAAGACTTAAAATTAGTCTGCTTTGATTGCAGGCAAGCGTGAAGAAGTGCCTGTCCCACAGCCCGTCATCACCTACAACAAAAACATGGGCAGGGTGGATCTCCATGATCAGCACCGGGCCTACTACCCTGTGGGTCGGTCCTGCAGGAAATGGTGGAGAGATATTTGTTTTGGTTTTTTGTCCAGAGCAGCCTGATCAACTCCATCATTTTCTGCAAGACCAACTCCCAAGACCCAGGTCCAAGCGGATCCAGGATCCGCTGTACTTCAGGCTTTCTGTCTTTGAGGGGTTGGTGCGCGGCAGTGTCATCACCAAGCGGCAAATGACCATGCAGCCAACTTTACTGGGGCGTGCTGTCACTGACCCAACTGAGCACTCGATATTCGCATGCCAGGTTGCAAGAAGAGCTGTGTGCAGTGCATGAAGATGGGGCGTCGTCAGCCAAGCGGCCACAGCAAAGAAACTGTTATGGGGTGCTCAATTTGCAAGGCCCATCTGTGTAAAGGACATTGCTTTGCACAGTTTCATGCAGAACTTCTGCAGTAGACTGTCTTGTGGGTCTTCTGGATATGTGTGTAGTGTTTAGAAACATTTCAGAACTGTTTCTTTGACTTTAAAATACCGGGCCTGTAAATTTTTTTTTAGTCATGTTCACCTTCAAACTGGACATTTTATTTTTTTTGTGAGAAAATAGCCATATGAACCTGGGTTTTGTTCCTTTCTTTCAGTACTTCATTATATGCAAAGTATAGGAAAAATAATTCATTGTACCAAAAGGTAGTATTTATATTTTTAATCATTTTTTTAAATTAGACACTGGCCGAAATTGCAAGAGTTACTTCCCTTCACATGGGATTTCATAATAGATCAGCGCTGGGCAGCCTGGGGATACTTGGGTTAAGTAACACTTTATTAACATTGGAACACGAATCTAAATAGTGTTCAGCATAATCTGGAGAGTTTTTATTAACTTTGTTAATAGAACCTCTAGTTTTTTACATTTCTAGCTGGCTGTGTGTGTGTGTGTGTGTTCTGTACATTCAAAAAGTTATAAACTGTGACCCCCTAAACATTTTTTGAACCCCCCCCCCCCCCCCCAGAAATTTGGAAACAAGTTTTTCGTACCGAGTCTGACCCCCCCAATTTTGGGGAAATAATTATCACTGGGGCATAAAGGGCCACAGAATTAATGTTGATCGATGTGGATAAAGAATATGATGCTATACATTTCAATTCTGTTCTGAGACTGCAAGGCAAGACCATACGCCTGCTTTCACAATATATCTCGAGAGGCATCAACAAGGCCCACAAGACACAGACACCTGCCATGCTGGTCATAAAATTTGAGCAACTCTCAGAAACCCATTCATTAAGCAGATAAAACTCCAAACGTGTAGTTTCAACCTTCCCAATTGATCACGTAGCAAAAACTAAACTCGAGCAGAAGCCGGTCAGGGAGGAAAAAAATCCCACAAATTCATGGTTCTAATGGGATTCAAACCCAGGACTTCTTAGTCACAGTCTATGATGCTAACCACTTCGCCATATTATGGGGTAGTTACCTCCATCTATTGTCGCAATACAGTGAAACAGTGGACCAAAATTCATACCAGTCTTTTTCAGCAACTGCACCAGAGAGAACAAGGACAAAATTACTACACAAAAACAAAAAAAGAAACATAATCATCAGACATGAGCATCTTTCAACGCTTCCTAATCTTTCACAACTTAAATTTAATTTCCACATCCCTCAAATCTCCAGGTCCACAAAACTGGGGGAACAACAACGCAAATAGTTACTTAAGTCCTAGGCACTGTACAGTTACACTGAGCTGCAAATGACCAAGCTGGAATACCATCTCCAAATCCAAAGACATTTAACCACAAATACCCTGACAGTTACAGTAATAATAATCAATAATAATATAAACCACCTTTCAGACACAAGACAGCATAACAACAATAATGATAATAACAATAATAATAATGACGATAATAAAACCACCACCTTTCAGACTCAAAGACATAAACAGAAACATGAGAGAAGAGGCAGATGGGGAGAAAAAAAAGTCACAACAAATCCACAAACACCAGCAACACCTACCTGGGTCATAGAGTCGCATAAATGTCGTCTTTGAGGTTGGTGCCGCCTGTGGTCACCATGCACTTACAACCTATGTGTTTACTAAGCTCAATGCAGATCTGACTCGTCTGTAAGGCCAGCTCTCGAGTGGGCACCATGATAAGAGCTATTAGGGGAAAAAAATTAGAATTATTTTTCCTGCACGGACGACAACACACCTTGCATGTCTAGACACACATATTTGCTCAAAAAAGAGAAAAACACAGTTCATATTCTCCGATGTCCACACACACACATTTGCTCCAAAAAGAGAACAAATACAGTTCACATTCTCCAATGTCCAGACACACATATGATTCACTTCAGAAAGAGAAATACAATTCATCTTCTTCAATGTTCCATATGATTTGCTCCCAAAAGAGCATGAATACCGTTCATATTCTCAATGTCCAGACACACACATATGATTTGCTCCAAATTAGAAATACAGTTCATCTTCTTCAATGTCCAGACGATTTGCTCCAAAAAGAGAATACAGCTCATATTCTCCAAGGTCCAGACACACATATGATTTTCTCCAAAAAGAGAACAAATAGTTCATATTCTCCAATGTCTCACTACACATATGATTTGCTCCAAAAAAGACAGTACATAAACTGTTCATCTTCTCCAATGTCCATACACGCACATCAGTTCATCTTCTCCAGTGTCCAGATGCACATATGATTTGCTCCACAAAGAGAAGAACTAAAAATGAACTGCACCGATATGTAAAGATTAATCTTTACTTTGATCATAATTGTGCTCATTATTGAAGCAAATGAATTCTATCTGCATCATGCAAGAAACTAAAAATTCTATTTTTGACTCAGGGAATGCGTATTTAAAATAAAAAAAAATAAAAAAAAAAAAAGGGGAGAAAAAATCTAGACATTTTTTCATTTTATTTCTGCCTACATATGAAAAAAAAAAAAAAAAAAAAAAACAGAAAACTGACGACACTGACCTTGAACGACATCCTTAGTGACATCACATCTCTCCAAGATTGGAATAGCGTAGGCGCCGGTTTTACCCGTGCCATTTTTTAGCCCGTGCCAAGACATCCCGTCCAGTGAGAGCAATGGGAATGCTGGCCTCCTGTATAGGGGAGGGTTTCTCCCAGCCCTTCTCAAAAATCCCCATCAGCAGTTCACGCTTCAAGCAAAAATCCTCGACTCGTTACCTTTGGTGTTGGTCACATCCTACAAAGACAACAGTAATGTTTCACTTTTCATTGATATTTTACTCGAATGTCGCAAGTAGTTTATTCATCTACCACATCAAAAGGGGCCCAGAAAAAAAGCACAGTGGAACAATGCCAAAAGCAAGTTTTTTCACACCAAAGTTGCACCAACTGATCTCAGTCACAACTTGTAGCTTCAGTTTTTTTTTTTTCTTTCTTTTCCTTACTTCTATATAAAAGCAAAAAAGTATATGGTACAATCAGTGAAAATGCCAATGGATCTATGGACTGTTGTTTATACATGACTTGGTGCCAAAAGGTCATCATGAAAAGAGGACAAAGGGGGTTGGAAATAATGCAATTAAAAAAAACTTAAACCAAGGTCATTGCTAAAAAGGTACATCATGTGCAATCATTTCATTATGTGAGGAAAAGATAGTTTGACTTTTAGTTTTTGAGAAAATTGCATCTGAAATCTGATTTGACGCATCGGTGAGATCGTCGATCTTAACTCCAACTTCTTTTTTCTTTTATTCAATTTATCTAATCTCAGTGATTACACCTTTCCAAAACTTTTTTACTTTTAAGGCCTTAAATAAGATCTTCATAGTATTAGGTGCCTGCATTTTAAAAAAAAAAAAAAAAAAAATTCAACAGATGTGAACAGATTATGTTCATATTAATGTGTATGACCAGTTAGGTTTTTCCTTCAAATAGTTGGTGGGCCATGGAAAGCTGTTTGTGTGGTAATCAATGAGGTGCAACATGCAACAGTTTTTTTGCAGTCGTCTACCAACCTCATGGGGATGTGGTATACCGTTTTATGTTCCATGTTAGAATTCATACATGCTGTAATATCACATCACCAACTCTAATTATGTGAGATTTTTTTTTTACAATAAAAACCACTACATGTTGCACCTCAGTATTCCGCCAAAACAGTAAGTCGGTAAATGACCTACACTTTACACTTATTTCAAATCTCAAATGACCTCCTACAAAGAACCTTTTTTTTTTTTTTTTTTTTACATTAAGATACCATAAATCCACTAAGTGTCTTCTAACATGCCTGTAATTCTGAGGCAAAAAACAACTTATCAGTGTGGATATATGAGGATGGAGGATGACGGCAGCTAGGGCAGTAAGCAACACATTCTCTAGTTACTTATAGGGATACTAAAACTAAGAAGTTGAGTAATTTTGAACAGTATATTAATAAAATATAGTAGTAGTATATGCAAGGATATTTCACATACATTGTTTTCAGTGTATGCTGGATTGTTCTGTCAGACATTCTTTTATCTGATCATACACCATTATAAACACACACTTGCATGTTTTTCATACTCAAACAAATAAAAACAAAAAAAAAAACCTCTAAGGCAAAAAAAGCATAACCACAATAACGGTGGAACACACAGAGCATGAAATTAAAGTCTTATCTAACTGCTTTCTCCTTGCTTCACAGAAAATTACCAGACATTTAATATGCTTAACATTATGGTAATGTACATCATAGTTTGTGTTTTGCCAGGAATTCTTTGTGAAGAGTTTTCACAGATTTTGTTAGCTGTTTTGGGCTTTTTTTTTTGTTTGTTTTAGTTTCTGCATGTGTTGTTCACTGAATGTGCAACACAAAAATTTCCAATCACCTGGCCTATTTTGCTGCCTTTAGAATATAACAGTGCTGCCTTTAGAATATATATAACAGTTTATCAGAAATTTTCTGAGTTTCTTCTTGTCCTGGAAAACATCTGCAAGGCGTCTTCTGAATTTAAGACTTTTTTCTCTTTTTCTTTTTTGTGCTCCCAGTTCTTAAAAATATAGAAGTAACGAAGAAATGCTGTCTATGTGACAGCATGTCTGTGTGTCAGTTTCTCTGTCCGTGGTCAAAATGTGTTCCACTCGCTCCAGACAAAACTCTGGGCCGACTTTTCTGAGAATTTTTATGTGTGTTCACTATGGGTCATGGATGATGCCCTATGTTTTATTTTACCAGAATAACCATTACTAATGGCTGTAACAGCCCACAACTGCTTTTCTTCTAGAGGAATATCTCAGAAAGTACTTGGCCGATTCATAAGCAGTTTGGACGATCTTGTGACAGATTGGAGCCTCTTTCCATATGTAAGTGATGTAATGCTGAAAATCAATTAAACAACTGCTAAAAACTGTTATTTTACATATATAGGCGGGACTTTAACCTTTAGCACACTACATTTTTTCGGGACTTCTTTTCTGTGTCCCTGCATTCTTTTTCCTGGAGCAAAAAATTTGAGTACCTGCTTGTTTAAATCTGTTATAAGTTTGCTAGTATTGTATGTAGAGACTTTTTGTGTAATAATAAAGGAATAGCTGAGGAACGCTTTCATGCAATACATTTTGCTCTACATGCATGTTTCGACTCTGAAAAAAAATGAATAAAACATATTCGTCATTTTGTTCAAGCCGACGTCTTTCCAACTGCTGATGTACCAGTGGCAACCTACGTTTTTCCCTCTCTTCTCCACTTCACTGGCATATGAATTTGCTTCCATCACTAAAAGTGATAATTTCATCTGTCATAAACAAACGAAACAGCTGTCCCTCAGAAATGCCATCAGGCATCTCCTTGGGACCAGACACTTTGGTGAAATCAGTGAGCCACCGATGCTGATACCCACTCAGAACATCATCATCATGTCACTTGAAAGACTATCATGTAGGTAGCTGCTAAAATTTTCAAAGGGAGAAATAATTTTTTTTTTCATATTCTTATACAACTTTTAAAAAAAACTAAAATTTCACACTTGAAAGACTATCATGTAGGTAGCAGCCGCTAAAATTTTCAAAGGGAGAAATAATTTTTTTTCATATTCTTATACAACTTTTTAAAAAACTAACATTTCACAAAAAAAAGTAAGAGAATATCTTCAATAGGTCCGGAGTTATGGCCGTTTAAAGATGGTGGTGGGCAAAAATGATCATGAAAGTGAAATATGGCCCATTCTTGCCACTCCAAAATCATAATTTGCTTTGACTACCCAATCCAGTCTTAATTAATAGGACAGCATTTCCAATACCTGGAAAAGCTATGTTCCAAATTTCCAGCAAAATTTCCTTTCTTTTTTATCTATGACCAGAACGGTATGCATGCCAATATATCTGGTTCACTTTCGTGTGGAAGCAATTTAATTTTCTTGGAGTAACTATGCTTATGTACCCCATGACTATTGTATGTATGCACAAAGTGTCAGCATGGGCTCTTTCTGTGTGCATGTGCCGCGAGTCATGTGTTTAAGTCCAATCATTTACATGTGCATGTGGATCACAGAGAGACTGGTAAGTGAGCCAGCAGGCGCCAAATAGGGATAATGTAGGACTGAGATGTCCAGGTTTTGCATGGATACTGATCTCTGAAATTTTACTTTCACTTAAACGTGTGAATCATCTTGTGTTGATGAGACAGACAAGAAAACAAAGAGGCCCACTTACTGATGTCTTTATTCTGTTGTCTTTAGGGGGCAGTTTCAACTTTGCTTCCACCCCTGGTCACTGAAATAACAAGAATCAAAAATGACTTCATAAATCTTCCTAAACTGATTTATCACCTTTCTCTTATTAATTCTCACAGTTCTCTTATTAATTTCTTGCCATTCTCTTTTTCCCATAATTTCACCAACAGTTATTCAATATTTAGTCCATGAAATCTTGAAACAGAACATTTTTCTAACTTACAATCTCTCTCCTTTGTGGCTTTTTCTTTGAATGGCTTTTTCCGTTCATCAACTTCCACTGACAGATTGTTTCACCATCTATATACTGCTAAGCAAGGAGCAATACACTCAGTCCTCAGACAGCTGAGCATCAAAACTGAAAACCAACCAAGTTCAACACATCAGCTAGAAATACCAACCATGCAGTTGTCACTTTGCAATGCTGTTATTAGAATAATGACAACTATTTTCTCCAGTGCAGACGTGAATACCCCGAGCAGTCCGTTTCTTCCCATTTAATTTACACATTAACGTGTTGTTTTTTTTTTTCCAGGTTGTTAAGATGTGTTCTTATCATTATAATGAAGTGAAAACTTCACACTGCCAAAGACACAAATATGGCAATGACATGCAGCAGCTGAGCCTTCAAACATGATCAAACTTGGAAAATATCGACCAGAGGCTATTACATGCATGGCTCTACAATTAACTAGTATCTATGGAGCCTGCAGAATTTTATTTGCTGTTTCAGCTTCATATCAGCAAGTGAGAATGTTAAGGTCAACAGCCTTTTTTGACTAAAATTTTGCACTATGTTTTCAAAAAAATATAAGAAATAACCAGTGCAGAAAATGAATGTCCCAGTTGCTTGACAAGCCTTTCAGTTTTGAAATCTACTTAAACATCTGCCATTACATTCGCCTTGTGAAACTTAATTTGCCCACCCTTGGTTATGCTCGAGCTTAAGGTATGGGAATAAATTATTCCCATAAAGGTTTCTTTAGCATGACGATAATGTCAGGCATCTCCTCATCACACATCTTAAGGAAAGAACTCCAAAATCATCCTTTGCTTGGAGTTATCCATCTCTTCGCTCTTCTTCCTGTACATATTAACCATGTCATTTACTGCTTCCACACCCTTTGGAATTTTCCCCCCTCAAAACACTATCCCATACTAAATGTTTTTGTCAATCACACTTTCAATTTTCAGAGAGTAATTGGGGGGGGGGTGGGGGAGTGGAGAAGGAATAAGGGCCATTATATGATGACCATAAAAGCGTATCAAATGTCCCAACAACAGCAGCACAACATGCTAAAAACAATCTGTATGGATCGGTCAGTGTACAACACAGTCACAATAAGACCCATTCAGAGACAAAGGCAAAGCTGGCTAATGTTGCATACAACCCAACCTTCTGCAAAGGGCCACGCCAGGGCTGTCATCATGCTGAAGTCGACTCACAAGTCATTGAAAAGGAAAAAAAACTAATTCACACACACACCCTTTCAAAATGCAATTCATTCACACACACTCTTCAAAATACAACTTCTACAACTTCTAAAAACACACCAGAAATTTCGTTAAAAAATCTCTCTTCCGCAGAATTTTAGATCAGATGAAAAATATCACACTTTCAGAAATTCGAAGTTCACATCAGGTGGGACATCTCTGAAAAGGTTTTCATGGAGTCGGCTACCTGTGTACAGAGCTTATGTCTCACATCATGCAAGTCCCAACACACAGTTCAGAGAGAAAAAGAAGGCGGATGATGAAAGACTCTATGACTGGAACTAGAACATGAAAATGACAGAGAGAGAGAGAGACAGAAGTAGGCATAGAAAAAAAAAGGGAAATGAAAACAACTTACTCTGGGACTTTCCCAGCTGGTTGCTGACCATTATGATTTGTTGAATTTTGATCCATCTGTGCAGCTGCCATGGCAACAAGGCCAATCACTTCTGTTCGCAGCAGATTCTCTCCACTGGATTTTCAAATCCCTCACAAAACGCACCACAACAATTTGTCACTTGAACCAAAGAACCTCACACTTGTGCAATAAATGTTTCTTGAAGTAGAAATCGCTGAGTAGTCAACGTCTGTGTAGCAAACGCAGAGGCAAACAATAGCCACGAAAGCCAGAGAATTGCTGATGAAAGCAGTGAATACACCTGTTGAGAGAGAAAAAAAAATTCTGATGGAAAAAGTTCAGTCGTAAATGTATACATCTTATAAGGTCTACACAGAGGGTGGAGGGGATGGGGGAGTGGGGGCATATTTGGGAGTCAATTTTGAAAATAACTTTTGTCCTTTAACTCCCCTACTAATTTTCCCATCAACATTTGTTTCCAAGCAAAACAAAAGACAAAAGTGTGCATGCACACACACACACACATACATACTCACATACACAGAGTATGTATGTCACCTTCCAATTCAAACACAATATGTTGTTGCCAAATATAATCACAGCCACACCTATTCCTATCCTGAGCATTGACCTTGGAACTATTATTTGATAGAAAATCAGCTAACTCAATTTTGCCAGTTACTATTCATTATATGTTCTGGGAAATTACGCCATTTTTATTGGCATGCTGAAAGTAGTAAAAACACAACATCCCTAATCTTTCACAAAATGCAAGACTATGATAGGTTACTGAACAACATTCCTTCTAATCCTTGTAGAATGTTTGTCCATACAATGATTAGTGTGTGTGCATGTGTGTGTGTGTGTGTGTGTGTGTGTGTGTGTTTACGTGTGTGTGTGTGTGTGTGTGTGTGTGTGTGTGTGTGTGTGTGTGTGTGTGTGTGTGTGTGTGTGTGTTTACGTGTGTGTGCCAGTAGATGGGTAGGGGAGAGGCGGGAGTGGGAAAGAGTGTGCAAGAAGAAGTAAGAGTGTGTTCGGATTCATTAATGTTGAATTGTTTTTATTTGTGTTTTGCGTGCCTGCTAAAGCATTTTCCTTGTGAAATGGGGATATAATAAAAGTCTTAAGTCTGAAACTGGGAGAAACTTTGAGCTGCAAGAGAGAACTGGTGGATAGGGCATTTTGCTGCCTTAGCCACAAAAGTATGGCACAACGGAACCAACTTGTAAAAGGCTGGCATGGTTCAGTAATCGAGTGGACAGAAAAACATAAACGCATCACCACACAAGTTTAGTCCCTCTAATCTCCAAGAGATCCTACTGACTTATCATGAACTGGGATATATTGATTTTTAGATGAAACACTGGTAGAATAATCTAGTCTCCAGATATTCAAACAAGACTTCCAAGTTCCACTCCCAAGTTTATGACAACATAAATTCTGACACTGAGAATGGGTTCACTGAAATGTCTTGGGGTACAAGGAATGAATGAAGATGGAGTGTTTGAGCTGGACAGGATAGTCTCTCGTCACAAATTACCCAAGAGACTTAGAGAGAGAGAGAGAGAGAGAGAGAGAGAGAGAGAGAGAGAGTGTGCATGTGTGTGCGTGTGCGTATGTGTGTGTGTGTGTGTGTGTGTGTGTGTGTGTGTGTGTGTGTGTGTGTGTGTGTGTGTACGCGTGCGTGTGTGTGTGTGTGTGAGTGAGTTTTGTGAGTGAGTGAGTGAGAGAGCGAACGAGCGAGAGCGTGTATGTGTGTGTGTGTGTCTGTGTGGTGCAAGTTTTGATTTTGTTCAGTAGAGAAGACATAAGCTGTTCCCTCTACATAACTATAGGTTTCAGCGTCAGAAAATAATCTACGGGCAAATTCCAGCAGTAAGTGACCCTCACAAATTTCAAAGGGGCACTATCTTAAAGTTAGCAAATGGCCTGCCTACCTTCTATACTTACTGTCACCTTCACAACTAATCATTTTTTGTCCACCTAATGTACAATCAGAATTTCCTATAGAGCAGTATTCCTATACTAAAGACTCTGATTACTCTCGACCACTGCATTGGAAAAAACGAAAGCCTTCAAGTTCCCATCACTATTTCATCATCATCACTGCAATCGTCTCAGCTGTAGCAAGTGATAAGTTTCAGAGGCAAATCTTCAGAGTCAGATTCACAATAACATCACACTCAGTGTCGCAATCCTGTATAAACTGGAACTGTCTACTGTGCAGCTGTCTTCAAGTTTCTGTTTTTTCCAACTACAGATTAAGTGGAATGCTTGCAAATTTTCTGTTTATAAACTTTCCTAATTTTTGCTTTTTTTCAAATCCACAAACGTATCTAAGAAAGAATTAATTAAGGCAATGACCAGTGAGACTGACCCACTAAAACATCGTTACTGACAGATACAAGTTGCTTGTCATCGAAGTCAAACAATCAGATCAGAAAATAATTATAGCAAACTCAAAGGCATTAACCGAAAAAGAAAAAAAAAGTTCACTAAAGACAAAAATAATATTATCAATTTTGTGTACACACACACACACACACACACACACACACACACAGTGACACACACACACACACAATGTGATGGTTAGACTGTATGCCTAGCAAACTGACATACTGATAGAATGTGATTTCTTACTAGCAAACTGAAAATGAGTTATGCCAAGGTACCTGTATATGCACATGTATATATAATCTTTTTTTTTTTTCCTTTTCTTCTTTTTTTTTTTTTTTTTAATAGGCACACATAAAAGAAATTATTTCACTGGACAACAGCAACAGTATTTACAAACATCAAACAAAGTCATGTATCATGTCACATAATGTCCTCATAGATCTATACATCATGACATTTAGAGAAAATATGTTAAACATATTTCAGTCATATTGTTTCATTTAATTCCCAGGTCGCGGACAACATGCAAAACAAAGGGAATTATATTCTATGCATTATTAACATTATTCTTGTATTAATGTTATATATGGAAACCATTCTGTCCCGTATTCTGCATAGTTCATCTCCATCGAGTACATTATGTTTCTCAATTTTATGTCTGTAACATAGTTCCTTTATAAACATTATTAGGTTAGGTTTCATCTTATTAATTCTACATTTGTATACGAAATATTTTCCCATTAAAATGATTAAGTCCAGCATATCATCTGTTTTTGCTTTCTCATCAGTGCCAAACAATATAAGCTCTACATTAAATGACAATCTTTCACAGTGTGACATACATAATCTTTGCTCCTCTGGCTCTCTTTTTACCAATCAAATAATTAATCCTGAACGGTATTTTTATTTCACTGTTCCTATTTGCTAAAAATTCTGCTGCTCTTGTCGTCTTACTCACTCCTCAACTCTGACCATCCTCTTCTTATTTGACCACTTTTATAACTTCAATGGACCTAAAACATCAACATCAACAATTGTTTACACCAGTGCCATCCCTTTCATGTTTGTCTTCACACTTAGATACTCTGACCTTATTTCCCTGGACATCTTATCTATGGGTAGCAAATAATTTCAAAAAATTTGTTTCGAGTATCTGTTTCATGTTCAGAGCTGTCTGAATAACTTTCTATTACAAGTTTTGTCACTTGGGCAATCTCAAGTATCTCAAGTCACGCAGATGATCCATCATAATTGCCTCATTTTTATTACTGGACACTGGTTGATAAAAACTCCCATTCAAACCCCGTCAGATCTAATGCACCTGTCAGATACCAAAACATGATCTATAATTAAGAAAGGTAAAGATACAAAGTCTGTGCAATATTCTCTCTCTGCAGTGCCCTTTTAATATGCAATTTTTGGCTAAAAACTCGAAGTTACTTCTCTTGGGGTCAGAGTAAACATGGTAACTCAGGAATTTTTTTCAACGTCTTTTTCCAACATGCTGAAAAAAAATTCAAGCAAGTTTCTGCTATCAACAGCCAGAAATTCACCCATACAGCAAAGTGGGCAACCCATACTCTAACAATGCAAAGTTTAAAAAAACTACTCCAAAATGTTGCATACCGAGTCCTGTTCTTTTCATCACATTTAAAAATGATTTGCCAGACTGCCAACTGTTTGAAAAAAATTCAGCAGATGACACACATCAAACAAGCATGACAAAATATGAGGAGAAATTAGGACCCTAACCCAATGGCTGGATATACATGTGATTTATACTTGATTTATGCCAGTAACAAGTAAATCCCGAGTACTAAAAACAATAAAGAACAATTGGAATTTATCTGTCAACATAAAATGTAAACCACAGACAATGAATAGTTCACCAAGTCCATGAATATGAACAATAAGACTGACTTGGGTATCATTTTCATGGCATGTTCACGCATGTTTGCATAGCAATACTTGACAAAAGCAGACTGTCACTGATCAGAATACAGAACAAGCACAGCAATTCCCAGGTTTTTCCCTCTCTTCTTTTTTTCAGCAGGCCACAATTCTATTTGTTCCCCCCCCCCCCCCCCCCCCACATACACACACAAATGACATGTCAGTTGGCAACTTGCGACGATGGCATGCTCTGTACATGTGTGATGCTTTTAAGAGCTGGTAAGTTATCCTTTCTCTCACTGACAAACAGCAGACACGCAGATGAAGCATTTCCACTTCTCCAGCAGGTTTAATCGTCTCTGTCAATCGGATGGGCAAGTATTTTGAGCCTGAATAACCAATACACTTGTCACTATGAAAATCGTTAAGTGTGCCTGTCCCACACAGGTCCCCAATTCAGCAATTGTCCAGGGAAATTGCAATCAGTCCCTGTCCACCCCACTCCCTTTCCCCATTGAGGCAATGATCCTGTAATGCATTTCGCATGACAACAATCACTACATTGTCATTTTAGACATAAATGTTTGCAACACTTCAGTTTCTACTATTCTTTAATTAAAAAAACTTCCTAAATGTTTGAAATTTTCTTCAGAAGTAGTAGCTACATTACTATATTGTTCAAGTGATAAAAATTTAATTCAACAGTACCTATAGTGCTTGTCTACTCTGAACACAATCCGTCTACTATGACAAAACAATTGTGAGAAAATTGTGTGACAATTCTGTATAATCATACCACACATATGAAAAGAATGTCTTGTTTTTAACTCTGATATCTACACCTTAAATAATTCTCCACACACACACACACACACACACACACACACACACACACACACACACATCATACTCACAAATGACTTGACAACATTTGAGGAATTCAAAAATAATAAAAAGTAAAAATGTGACAAATGAAACTCTTGCGTCTCGATTATATGACTCTAATACGAACAACAGCCAGCCAGATTTAAAAATCAAATACAGTTAACTATTATGCCAGGCATCTGTATTTTTGTAATTTGCAATGCAGTACCTACAACTTAACAAGACTGCAGATCTTTTCAAGTTTTTAAACCAGTAAAGAACGCATTCTTTAAAATTTCACTCCACAGCTCCCGGAACGCGCTGTCTCAATATTCCATTTCAAGCCAGAAGTACACTGTACAGTTTTAGTTTCAGCTAAAGTTAAATCTGCAAACTTGTTTCAGTGGAGGTGGCAGAGATGAAACTTTACAGGAACCTGTGTTTTCAATGTCTCACATTATCACAGACCCCACGTTGTCACATTTTACTATGTGAATATCTAAGCCACTACATTGCCAGGCACAACTCAATGTTTACAGCAAGTCCTTCATGGTCTTTTGCTCACAAAACTGGCACAAAGAGCTACGCTAGTCTAGCTATGATATGGGATACTTGTTTGGAAAGACCTTAGTGTGTCCCAAGACCAGCTCATTGGTTTGAGATTGAAGTTCAAATGCATACCCAGGAGCTCTGAAAAAAAATTTGTGATCTTTCCCCCACTTATGCACACAGGATGCTGAAAAGCTTTAAGTGGAAAGCCCTGGCCCTGCTCAAACTGATACTATTTTAAACTCAATTTCAACTAATTGGTTAAAAAAACAAATCTTTAAATTAGTTCTCAACTAATTCTCAGTTTGAGCACAAAAAAATAAATAAAAAGAAATAGACAAAAGCACAATACTTCTTACATTTTCAGTGACAAGTCTTGGGCTAATCTTTATTGATCATAATTATAATCTTGTTGTGGAGCTTGGACTACACGTGTAATGTCTGGACCATTAACACAAGCCACTGATTTGCGAAAACTGAAAATTACCAACAGAAAAGTTTTCAAACTAGTTTTCTTATTCAGGCATTACCTCTGAATGCACTACACACCACACAACTTTTCTTTTAAAGAGCGAGTAGAATAGAAGAATATTTCATACACCACAGCCTGCAAATGGCTTAACCAGCCACTAGTCTCATTTACTATCACACTCGAAAGCAAAACAAAGCAAGCGGATGTTAAAAATTGAGCTCTCCTAGTAGTAATGGAGATTAGTTCTCAATGCACCTCTCTATCCCTCATCCCCACCCCACCCCCCCCCCCCCCCCCCCCCCCCCTGAAAACCTGATACTGTGTATGGTAAACTTAAATATCGCGGTCCTTAATTTTACTAGTCCTGAGAATATTACAAGATCTGCCATCGAGTTTGTTAGAAGACAAAGCAATGGCTGTGGATCTCCAAGAGTCGAGCTCAGACCCAACAAAAATAGTATCTAAATTCAATGTTTAACAAAACCACTAACAACGATTAACTCGGATGATATGCAAATGCAGCAAAAGATTGGTATGTCAAGCAGTTATCTATATATCTTATAATACCATACATCCACGCAATATCCAAGATGAACCTCGATATTAGTGCAACCCTCTCCCTCACCGTCTTCCTGAAGCAAAATATGGCTGAAGGTAGGGGCGCAACGTTAGTTTCGCACATTGAAAGTGAATTTTGTGTTTTACACGATAAATTGATATTGAATAATCAATGTTGTCAAATATTTTTACTTTAAGAATCCTTAGAAAAGACTCTGCTTTAAAAAGCTAATGAAATTGCATATATCTGCTAAGGTCAGGGGTCACACTGGGGGACATTTAGGCCTCAGACGTTCCGCCCCCAACACCCCACCTCCCACCACAACCCCATCCCAGAGATTTTGGCCCGGACATTCTCTCCAATATACCATAAACAAAGTCGGGTAACTTTCGCTCCCAGAAGAAAACCTAACACAGAGTAACTTTTATTCAAGACTGGCACAGCCTTTTAAACTTTAAGGCTGTGCCAATCTTGAATAAAAGTTACTCTGTGTTAGGTTTTCTTCTGGGAGCGAAAGTTACCCTACTTATTTATTGTTAGTAGTGTTCCCTGCCTCACTTCTTTCTCAATTCCAATATACCAGTTAAAGACAAAATCGTTCTGTGAGACTGAAATTACAGTTATAATGGTACTTTTTTCCTTTAATGTTTTCAGGACTGGGCCAGAGATAATAAGACTGTTTTCTAAAGTGACTGCCAAACAATGATATCACGTACAACAACATTCTCACAAAACTGTCACACAGCCCCTCGATCTGTAGAGTACGGCAAAGCCCGAGAGTTTTTGCTAGTAACACTTTGAAAGATAAAAACGTGACAACAAACAAACAAACTTCTCCAAGAGAATGGAATCAGAGCGGGCAGGAAGAAGATACAGAGAGCAGTTTTTATTTCTGTCCCGTCTTTTGTGCCACCCCAATGATTTTACACCAAAGCCGCCCATTCCGACCCCTCGTTCATAGCCACAGTTTGGTCCAGGCCTATCCCAACACAGCCCAGGCAATGGCAATCCACAGGGACTAGTCAATGCCAAGTCGTTAGGAGGCAGCGCCGCAACAGGGTCCCATTGAGTCGAACTCGGGGATGGCCGTTGGAACATCAGTTTCATTGGGCTGGAACGTTGTTTTTTTTTTGTTTTGTTTTTTTTAAAGGAAATACATCAAAATTTCTTTTAACTTTTTTTTTAACCTGAAAAGGGTTTTTAAAAAAAAAAAAAAAAAAAAAAAAAAAAAAAAAAAGGCTGCTCTCTCTCTCTTTTTCTGTTGCTACTGTAACCTGGGAAGGTTCCAGCAATGCAAAGTTCTGATCCTGAGGAGAAATCATACCAGCCAAAGTCAAGCCGTTTAAAAAACACACACACACACACACACACACACACACACACACACACACACACACACACACACACACATATTGAAATAAAAATGAACCTGGCAATCGTAGACCAGTATGCCTGGCTCACGTCAGTCCTTTGAAAGGTTTGTGAAAGCTTGCACAGTGAAGAACTAAATAACGTTTTCATTGTCAATAACTTACTGCCCAATACTCAGTTTGGGTTATATCTGGCAGTTACGGATTGACACAACTACTATAAGCACAAATAAACGTTTTGTGTAAGTTCAGAAACTAACCATTCCTTACCATGCAGTCTGGGTTACATCTGACAGATCCAGACTGACACAGCTACAAAGCTATAAGCACAATAAACGACTGGACTTTAGAAATAATAACACTTCACACATGTCAGTAGACTTGGACACCTCAAAAGCGTCCAGCAAGGTTTCCCATATAAGATAATGGCATTCAGGATTAAATTTCATAACTGGATTAATATTGTGACAGATAGATTTCATTGCAAAGTGACGCCTTCTTCCTTGCGCTCAACTCTGAAGCGATCTGAAGCGATCAAAGCTAAGTGCATTTTCGTTATTTTATTCGTTTTTGTTTCACCTGAAGAAGACCTGAGAGGTCGAAACGCGTTGTGTTTTGTCTTGTGACTCGTTTGTCCACGTTTTTTCTGGGCGGTTCGCTGACATTTATTTCAGATTTGTTTAGATAGATTTAAGTTGTCAATAGTGGCGAGCAAAATAAGAATCCACAAATGATAACAGTGGTGTTCCTCAGTGCAGTGGTCTAGAGTCCACATTGGTTATTCATTTTATACATATGTTTGAAGTTTCAAACTTGAAAAAAAAAAAAAAAAAAAAAAAAAAGGTTGCAAAGTGAGGTGACTACAGGCGGAAACTTCAACAAATTCTAAAAGTATTGAAAGAACTCCGCCAGATAACATGGACAAACGAACTGCAAGACAAAACACGACGCGTTTCGACCTCTTAGGTCTTCTTCAGGCAAAATAAACAACAGCCAGGACAACGGAAATGACATGGAATTTGACAAGGTAAGTAATTGCTCAGAGAAAACAAAGGTAAAAAAAAACTTTTTCACCTCAGGGTAAAATTCGTCGATTAAGAAGACAAAAATCTAAAACAGTACGTTTCAGGTCATAGACCCTTTCTCAACTGCACAGGGAAGGGGGCAAGAAGTAAGAATAAAAGGCTGACCCAAAAACCCATGTCCTGGCTGTTGTTTATTTTGCCTGAAGAAGACCTAAGAGGTCGAAACGCATCGTGATTATTCTTACTTCTTGCCCCCTTCCCTGTGCAGTTGAGAAAGGGTCTATGACCTGAAACGTACTATTTTAGCATTTTTGTCTTCTTAATCGACGAATTTTACCCTGAGGTGAAAAGGGTTTTTTACCTTTGTTTTTCTCTTCGCTTTTACGTCGATCCTGCAGTCTTCATATTTTTTTTTAAAAAGTAATTGCTCGTTTTTAATTTTCGTCATCTTGAGTGTTGTTTCTCTTGTCTGCAGAAGACCTACGAGGTCGAAACGCGTCGTGTTTTGTCTATTAAGTGGCTTGCCTATGCTATCTGGCAAAGTTCTTTTAAATACCTTTCAAATTTAAAAACAAACTTTTGCTGATGACTCTGAAGCTTCCTATAGCGTTCCTAACGATGACAGCAGATGCAAGTTAACATCACAGACAAGCTGGTTAAGTGGACTAATGACAAGCAAATAAATGGTTAAAATGCAATATTTAATTGGTAGCAATAATGCCATTAGATGGCCGTGGATTACAAGCTGCATAAGTGGAGAAAGAACTGGGGGTCAAGCTTGACTAAACTCTTACTCGGGAACAGCATGTCACAGGTATTAGTGAGACATAAGGAGCGTTATGAGGCTTTTGAGACTAAGATTGTGAGGCAGTTGCCTCTAATTTTGCTGAACAAGACAAGTAATTGCTCGTCGTCATCTCCATCCGTATAGTGTCCTCAATCAACGAGCTGATTATATTCTGACACTCGTTATGTTCCATAACTTGTAAACAAGCAAGTACATGCTTTTTTAACATCACGTCCTTGCCAGAGAGAGAGAGAGAGAGAGAGAGAGAGAGAGAGAGAGAGAGAGAGAGAGAGATTTGGATAGTATGCTGGTACAAAGATATTTTCCTACATCTCTTAACAACAATGTGACTTCGAACATAGGAGAGGGACAAGACCTTTGAGAACGAAAGCAGGGCATCTGAGCGCTGGAAGGTAATGCAAAAAACGCACCATCTACAGTTCTATCCAACGTGTTCTGAAACGAAAATGTGGCAAATTGGGATATTTCTTCCAAAAGCATCTATCAGTCAGCAGAAAATCCGTCGGACTCGGAAATGTAGCAAAAAAAGTTTCAGTTAGAGTTTTTGTCCCTTGCAAATTACGAAATCATCTTCATTGTAGACAGTTGCAGTGGTACAAAGTTTCTGATGATGCTTCTTCCAGCGTAATTTGTAAATCGTCGTTTTGACATATGCTTACAGCATGTACACAAGTTTGCGCATTTAGACGCACGTGTGCTGATCAATAAGCTTACATCATAAGGGCGATCTTCCCGTGACACTGTCGGTGAACGATTGTGCGTGTGTGGTGTCGCGGTCAAATTTGCTGCATGGTCAAATCCGTTGCTGGTCATAACGTATGGTCGCTATTGGTCACGGCAAAACTCCACAGTTTCAACTAAGACGACTACTACTACTACTACTACTACTACTACTACTATTACTAGATTTTTGTTGATCATTATGCCGGCTCAGTATTTGCATTGAATTTGCCCAAGCAATGAATTCGACTGAAGCTGCAGTGAAATTGGTTGCAAATGACTATCCTGCGCCTGTCATTTTCATTCCCAGGGTTAGAAAATCGCACAATGGAGCCCTAGAATGAGAGAGAAAAAAAAAAACCGAAATGTACAAGTAGTAGTAGTAGTGGTAGCGTTGTAGTAGACATAGAAGTGGTCGTGATATTCAGCTGCAACCAATTTGACTGCAGCTTCAGTCAAATTCATTGCTTTTGCACAT
>JADBJO010002558.1:197500-270000 GCA_016801955.1 Conus betulinus
CAACCCACTGTCTTTTCATATCTTCAGTCACCTTGCTTTGACACTAACTATTGATCCCTGTTTTTTTTTTTGTTTTTTTTTTTTCATTCTCACAGGGAATCCCAAGGAGATGCAGCCAAGAGTTCTGACCTGGAGAAGAAGCTGGAAGTTACCGAGAAAAATCAGAAGGCAGAACTGGAAGCCATGAAGAGGAAATTTTGAGTCACAGATGGAGGATGTGAAAAAGAGTTTCAAGGTAGGTAGACTCCGCGAGTGTCTTTGTGACCTTCACCCCTTGACTGTGCATGCATGCAAGGATGTGTATGTTGCTGTGCTACAGCGTAATTCTCAACCATTCTTGAAGAGGCTGTATTACTGGCTGGCTAAACCACACCTTGTTTCTTGAACTTATTTGATTAACTAGAAACAGCGGAGAGAATGAGAGGGGCAAAGGATGATGTGACTATGAAGAGGTTGAAACTGAAAGTGCTTGGGAAGGAAGCATAATTTAGTTTTGGTGATTGTTGCGGTGGAGTGATGTGAATTTTCACTGAAAGTTAACTTGTTGCCAGAGTCAGCCTCTCCTCTGTATCAATCCAGTGTTAGATCAGAACCAACTCTTGCCTACAGTTCATTTGAGCCAGTGTTACACTTTCACTGAGATGTTCAGGAATAAGAATTTGATTCTTCATCGTGACCATACAATATTGTTGATATGAATAAGAAATAAAAGAGTACTATATCATCAATGTAAATAAGAAATAAAAGAGGAATTAATCATTCTTCATTGTGACAGCACTATATCATTGATATGGGTAAGAAACAAAAAAATACTATATCATTGATATGAATAAGAAGTGAAAGAGGAATTAATTATTCTTTATTGTGACAGCGCTATATATTGATATGGGTAGGAAACTAAAAAATACTATATCATTGATATGAATAAGAAGAAGTGAAAGAGGAATTAATTATTCTTCATTGTGACAGCACTATATCATTGATATGGGTAAGAAATAAAGGAATACTATATCATTGGTATGAATAAGAAATAAAAGGGGAATTCATTATTCTTTATTATGACAGAACAATATCATTGATATGAATAAGAAATAAAAGAGTACTATATAATTGATATGAATAAGAAACAAGAAGGGAATTCATTATTCTTCATTGTGACAGTGCTACCTCATTGATACAAATAAGAAATAAATGAATACTGTATCATTGATAGAAATAAGAAACAAAAGAGTAATCAATAGAAATAAGAAATAAAGAGGAATTAATTGTTCTTGATTGTGACTGTGCTACATCAGTGATGGGAATAAGAAATAAAAGAGCAGCTAATTCTGAACCTTTTGGACATCCACAGGAATTTTTGTCATCAGACTTACATTGTTTTATAACAACTGCTTGAATATGGCTTGAAAGGTAATCAGCAAACCTTCCTTTATGTACCTATTGTTTCCATTTTGTGAACAACTCCTTCATGCCAAAGACAGTGAAATGCTTTGGATAGATTAAAAAAAAAAAGAAAATGTACTGCTTGTCCTGTGAAGCCATTATGAAACGAAGAACATAAATCCTTACGAATACACACTGCGGCCTTTCTGAACTCTGGCAGGACTGTGGGCACGAGGAGGAGTTACAGTTCCTGAGGCAGCGCAACGAGGCACTAGAAAATGATAACGTGGCCCTCATGGCAGACAACCAAGAACTGAGGGGCAGAGTGGACGCCCTTGTCACCGAGCTGTCTATCAAAGAGGCCAAATGTGTGTGAGACAGAAGAGCAGCTGAATTTGAAGGTAAACAGCCTGTGACTTGATGGAGGGGAAATAACTTTTTTCATCACAGTTTTGAAGTAACAAAGAAACTTAATGCATGTGTTCTGGCTTAAAGTCAAGCCATCAGTTCAGGTGAAAATGAAGAAACTGTATGGTTTAGGTGATAAGAAACAGAGTTGAGTTTGCTGCGGACTCAGTTGGGAAGACTGGGACCACACAGTCGAGTTTCATCCACTTAATGGATGCGTTTCTGAGAGTGTTGCTCAAATTTCCTGACCAACACTGCAGGTGTCTGTATCTCTCGGGCCTGGTTGACGCTGGGATATATTATGAAAGGAAGCGTAGAGTACAGCCCTGTCATGTAGTCTCAGACCGAAATGGAAATCCGTAGCATCATCATAATCATCATCTCATTCTCATCGATCAGCATAAAAAAAAAAGTCTCAAGTTCTGTGGCCCTTCATGCCCTGCTCTCATGGTGACCTCAGTTTCGATGCCCTCTCCGCGTCTGTGGCCTTGGTTTGGTTCCGTCGGGGTCACCGGTATCGGCGAGTCCATGGGGGCTGTCGTTGGACGGACGTGGTGGCGCCCTCCGGAGGGAGAGCTCACTCACGCCGGCTCTCGCGACTAAGCAATTATTGTCGTCAGTAGGGGGCTTAGTAGGTGGTGTCCTGCGTATGTTAGATCAGAACAGGCACTACTGAACACCACTGAAGTGACTCGGCGGCAGTGCAGTGTCTCCTCCGGTGGGTTGCCTCTCTTGACGCTTGACATTGACTGCTCCTGTGGGATTGCCGGTGCCGGGGCTGCGGCGGGGGCCGACCGGGCCGTGGCTGTGGACAGGGTGTCAGAATGAGCGGCCTGGGTGCACTGCCTCTGAGGTGGCGCAGAGGTTGGGACAGCCATGAGTGTTGGGGATAGGAAGGAAATTTGTGTGTTCCTGGGTAATAAGAAAAGTGTGGGAGAGAGGGAGAGGGGTGGGGGAGACCAGGGGAGAGCAGTCCAGGTTTCATTCAGAAAAGCATTGTGGAATATATTTCTATGCAACAAAACGAATTTTCCTTGAACCAGTCTCTCTATATTTTAGTTATTTTTACCATTCGTTAGTGTAAAGAATTTTTTCATCTGTCCCTTTTTATGCTGTTGATTTATTTCCTCTCTACACGAATGTAGCAGGAAGTTTCATTGTAAGACTATTTTGCCTGAAGCCTCGCAACTTTTGCCTTGGGCCATTTTCAGCCATTTTTAGCTCCAAGTCTTGAGTTGTCAGATGACAGAAAGGAATTGACGCAAAATTCACATGTGTTTGATCTTTTTCCAATCCTTTTCTCCCCCAAAGGAGAGAAGGATGAATTCCTATGATTTTGACTGCCCACTCCGTTTCCTGAGCAAAGTTGTGTGCTAGGATGTCAGACTGGAAATGTGCAGACAGAGTCTAGAATGCCAGAAAATTGACATAGGAAGCCACTGGCGTGAGGCAACGCTGCTGTCAGCTAAGCCTACGACTGTTTGATCTGCAAAGCCACAAACCTGAGTCCTGTGTTTTTTGCTCACATCTCTGAGGTAGGCGGACGTGTTAGGTGAAACCTTACACCCGAAGGCCTGACTCTACAGCACTTTTTTTTTTCAGCCTTTGGTAAATATTTTCAGTGTTGCACTGAGATATTGACACCATATTTCTTTCCTACTGTGATGTGATTTTCAAAGTACAGTCGATAACATCTCCATAGAAGTCATAAATTTAGACAGGTCACAACAGTGAATGGATAGACGATTGTCCCTGTGTGCATACCTGGGGCTGTTCAGTACAAATTGCTCCTTTGACTTTTGAAGGCTACTGACATCCTCTTTTCTGTGATTCTCTAAGTCTCTTTGACGCTTTCGTCTTTTTTTTTGCCGCCTATTTTTATCTTTGTTTATTGTTGTCTGCTAGTTCACTGCCATTGTGGAACACTCTGTTGTCTTCTTCACTTTGATTTATCTGATAGCAGATTACGGCATGTCAGCTTTGTTGTGATCTGGCAGCCGGGTAGTGAAGACGGTGCACACTGGTCAAAGTGGACACCAGCTGTCCACTCTGCAGTGTCCAGTTTGTCCATAGGGCTTTTATTTTGTATTATTTGTGGCATTTAGATGTCTTTCATTGATTTTTTTTTTTAATGTTTTTTTTAATAATCTGGGAGCGATAAATCAAAGAGAATGCCAGGTGCTCTGAGCACATCTTAATTCTATATGCTGTAAGGTGTCAGTAGTTGTGCTTGTTGCTGCATCTTAACCGTTTTTAGGGTATGTTTCTGTTTCAGGATACGTTTTCTTTTCAGGTGGTCTGACTCGTTTTATGATGTGACGCTTTTTCCTGCGCGAGTTCAACATGGATGAAAAGGCTCTGTAGTATCGTTATTATTGTCATTGTTATTATTGTTATGAATACTTACATAGGGCCTATCCTTGGCTAGAGACCAAGTTCTGAGCGCTTTATAATCAACACTTGTTTATACAACAGGCTGCCTACAACTGGGTAGTGCCAACTGAAGAGCTGCCAGCTGGCGCTTCATTCAATTTCTCATTGTTTCCCTTGTCATACCCACTGGTCAGTATTGATTTTATGCGTTTTTATGTGAGCCTCGGTTTATCAGTCCATTCGAAGGACTGCATAGGAATGGGAGTCAGAGCCAATGTTAACTCCAAGGGAAAAATGGCTTGGCTGAGATTCAAACCCGCTACCTTAGGATCACCAAGATTACGAGTCTGATGCTCTACCACAGAGCTGCTCTGGCCCCACTCATATTCCGGCCCCATGTATCGTCGGCTGGGCTATAATGATGAAAAATGTGAAGCCTGATAGAGGTGATTACTTGCTGTTTGATGTTTGCTTTGGTCTCCAGCTGAAGACGTCGTTCGGAGAGAAGTACAAGGAGTGGATGGAGGCTACAGAGGCGAAAATTGCGGACCTGCAGAGAACGAACGACTTGCTGTGAGTCACAGTGTGTTGGAACTTTTGAGTGTGTGTGTGTGTGTGTGTGTGTGTGTGTGTGTGTGTGTGTGTGTGTGTTGACATCTTAAGAAATGTCGTAGACAAGAACAGCACTGAAATTTTAAGAAATGTCATAGACAAAAACAGCACGTTACGCAGTTAGAACTTTGTGCTTGTGAGTGTATATTGATATTTAAGAAATGTCATGGACAAGAACAGCACATTACGCACTGACCAGACGTGTGTGTTCTCCTATTAATTCATTTTCAGTGTAGGTGCTAAACTTGAAATTGAGATATGTAGACAGAGTGGAACTCTGCGAAGTGAATTTTTTTTCATGTTTTCTTCCTTATTTGCTCCATGAGTACTTTTGGAGATGAATTCCATTTTATCCTGGAATGCCAGAAATATGTCGATCTTAGAAAGAAATGTATATCTGAGAAATCTGTCCACCCCAAATCTTTGTAGAATCTGCAGTTTCTTGTCAGCTGGTAAAAGTCATCAACCAATATCAGAACTGAAGAAAAGTCTCGTGGCTACAACTTAGCAAATGTCTGACCTACGCATTAGCCCAATGCGCTGGTCAGACCTTGAGTGCCTACCTAACATTGGTTGTCTTTTTTTTTTAGTTGTTGTTGGTATGTGTGTCTAGTGAATGTACACATGTGTGTATATAGATGTGTGGGCATGAGCCCATGTGTGTGCATGTGTGTGTGTGTGTGTGCGTGTGTGTATGTGTAGGTGCGCATGTGTGTGTGCGTGCTTGTGTGTGTATGTGTGTGCGCACGTGTGTGAGTGTGTGTTTGTGTGTGTGTGTGTGTGCGTGCACACTTGTGCCTGCATATATGTGCACATGTGTGTGTGCATGTGCAGAAGTCACACTATGCACACCATGTTTCTTTTCGTATTTATCCTCATGTGAACTAGGTGCGAGAGATGCAGATGCTGCAGAGTGGGTAAGGTAATTTGAGCAACTTTGTCTGGAATGTATCGATCAGATAGATGAAACTCGACCATGAGGTTTTAGTCTTCCCATTTGATACCAGAAGCACATTCAGCGTGGGCAAGTAGTTGGCCGGGGGCTGAACAATCTCACAAATAAATGGCTCGAATGGTCCTCGGACCCAGGGACCTCCAGGTCTGCCGACCCATCTCCCTAGCTGCTACACCAGCACGGCTAGTGAATGCTGATTCTTTCTTATGTTGGAGAACCAAAGACATGATTCATTGATTGAAACAAGTGAAAGTGTTGAGTCTTGCAGACCTGTTTACCCGTACGTTTTCACCATATTTTGTACAGGTTTTGGCGAAAATAAGGTGAATATGACGAATGGGAAAAAAAAAAGTTAAAAAGACGATCTTGAGACGAAGGTTTTGACGGTAATTGCTCTTGTGGTCGTAACCATGGGCTGTGAGCAAAGAGTGACAACTCTAGCTAGCTCATGTGCACGAACTTGCATCTGGATGATGCTGGAAGAATAGCAGGGACTACAGGCTCTGAAATGTTGAAAAACCTGGTGAAAGAGCCTGAATTTGGGCCAGAGTATGCTGATGAATCAGTTTTGAAAGTGATTTGTATTGTGGGAAACATCTTTTATGGTAGGTACCGTAAGATCGAGTAACCCTCTGCTGTCTACTCTTTGCCAGGTGACCTCTGTAGATATAAATGACACCCTTACCTCCTGCGCTTTTCCAAAAAGTTTGAAGTTTTGCACTCACATTTTGTAGAAAATATGCTCATATCAGTTGAGAAGTACACCAGTAGAGGTTTGGGGTTGAACAGGTGTGATGTTGATGTGTACACTGTGTGTTAAACAGGTGTGTGTTCTTGATGTGTATACTGTGTGCTTTCTGGTTTCAGACGAACCTATTTGAAGAATTCGCATCCTGATAAAACAGACCCCACTAAGGACATGGGCTCTCGATAGAGACGACTTTTTCTGTTTTGCTTGTCCTGCAGCGTCCAGTGAGGACTTTGCGCTTGTGGAGTGGTGTCCAGAGTTTGAAATGTTGGATTTTTGTGCAAAATTATATATTTATGTATAGATACATGTATGTATCTACACACATGTATGTATGTATTATATATGTGTAGATACATGTATGTATGTAACCTGCACTTAATGAATTAGAATTTCTTTACTTGTAGTTAGGTTTTTGTAAATGCCAAAAGTTATGCCTCAGGTGAGATATTTAAAACAAAAGAAAACAAAGAAAAGAAAAAAAAAGAAGAAAAATTGAGTGCAAGGTACTGTCTTTTGATACTGATTTTTTTTTTAAATGATGGGAAGCAACTGTACTTCATTCCACTCTAACATGTGTTGCATATGAAAGAAATGAATTGCATTTGGTGCTGTCCCGGTTCCTTTGTTGTGCTGTTCCAGTTTCTTTGTTGTGCTGTCCCGGTTTCTTTGTTTTGCTGTTTAGGTTAATTTTTTGTGCTGTTCATTTGATGAGCTGTTCTCTTTCAATTGTTGAGCTGTTCTCTTTCATTTGTCGAGCTGTTCTATTTCATTTGTTGTGCTGTTCTATTTCATTTGTTTGTGCTGTCGTATTTCATTTTGTTGCTGTTCTCTTTCATTTGTTGTGCTGTTGTATTTCATTTGTTTGTGCTGTTTCTATTTCATTTGTTGTGCTGTTCTCTTTCATTTGTTATGCTATTCTCTTTCATTTGTTATGCTGTTCTATTTCATTTGTTATGCTGTTCTCTTTCATTTATTGTGCTGATCTGTTTTATTTGTTGTGCTGTTGTATTTCTTTTGTTGTGCTGTTTATTTCATTTGTTTGCTGTTCTATTTTATTTGTTGTGCTGTTCTATTCATTTGTTTTGCTGTGCTGTTCTGTTTCATTTGTTTTGCTGTCTAATTCATTTGTTGTGCTGTTCTCTTTCATTGGTTGTGCTGTTCTATTTCATTTGTTTTGCTGTTCTATTTTTCATTTCTTTGTGCTGTTCGATTTCAATTGTTTTGCTGTGTCTCTCTTTTATTTGTTGTGCAGTTATCTTTCATTTGTCGTGCGTGCTGTCCTCATTCATTTGTTGTGCTGTCTGTCCTGATTCATTTGTTGTGCTGTCCTGATTCATTTTTGTTGTGTTGTCCTGATTCATTTGTTGTGTTGTCCTGATTTGTTGTGCTGTTTGTCGTGTGCTGTCCTGATTCATTTGTCGTGCTGTCCTGATTCATTTGTGTCGTGCTGTCCTGATTCATTTGTTGTGCTGTCCTGATTCATTTGTTTTAATGTCTGATTCATTTGTCGTACTGTCCTGATTTTTTTCACTGTCCGTCCTGTTTGTTCTTTTGTGCCATTGTCTTCTTCTTCTTCTGCGTTCAATTGAAGCTGGAGCTGCGTCAGACTTTTTTTTTTTTTTTTTTTGCTGTCCCAACTTCTGCGCCACCTCAGAGGCAGTGCACCCACGCCGCTCATTCCGACACCCCGTCCACAGCCACAGCCCAGCTGGTCCCACCACAGCCCCGGCACCGGCAATCCACAGGGAGCAGTCAATGTCAAGCCGTCAAGAGGCAACCCACCGGAGGAGACACTGCACTGCTGCCGAGTCACTTCGGTGGTGTTCAGTGGCGCCTGTTTTGATCTAACATACGCAGGACACCACCCACTAAGCCCCCTACTGACGACAATAATTGCTTAGTCGCGGAGCCGGCGTGAGTGAGCTCTCCCTCCGGAGGGCGCCACCACGTCCGTCCAACGACAGCCCCCTTGGACTCGCCGATACCGGTGACCCAGACGGAACCAAACCAAGGCCACAGACGTGGAGAGGACATCGAAATTGAGGGTCACCATGAGAGCAGGGCATGAAGGGCCACAGAATTTGAGACTTTTTTATGCTGATCGATGAGAATGAGGATGATTAAGATGATGCTATGGATTTCCATTTCGGTCTGAGACTACATGACAGGGGGCTGTACTCTACGCTTCCTTTCATAATATATCCCAGCGTCAACCAGGCCCGAGAGATACAGACACCTGCAGTGTTGGTCAGGAAATTTGAGCAACACTCTCAGAAACGCATCCATTAAGTGGATGAAACTCGACTGTGTGGTCCCAGTCTGCCCACTGAGCCCAGCAGCAAACTCAACTCTGGTAGGAGTCAGTCGGGGTAGAAAAACCCACATGACTTCTGATGGGATTCGAACCCACGACCTCCCAGCCGGGAGTCCGCGACACTAACCACTTCGCCACGGCAGCTGGTTGGATGCGTCAGACTTGTAACCCGGCCGCCATCATGAAGCCCGCGGTCTTCTCCAGGTCAGAACGGGCTCCCCAAAGCTGTGCCTGTAACTCCGCTCCCCCCCGGCCAGGTTTTGTGTCGTAGAGCTGCGTGAGTAGGACAGCGCCTTCCCCCAACCGTCAGGTTAACGGAGGCACCGGTCGCTTGGGTGGGCCCCTTTGAGGCTAAGGGCCCGACTCCGTCCCTCCCCGGTTGTCGCTGATAGGGACGACGCCATGACGACAAGGTAGTCTGATGCATGACCATAATCGTTGATGCATGTGTGTCCTAATTTATCCCCAGGACCTGCGCCCTAGCTGACACACTCCGTCTTTGGCTGGTTGGATGCTTTTGCCATTTGACCCATGGCTGGGGTAAGGCTTGGAGCAGTGTCAGGGCATGTCCACACGCCCACACGCTTCACTCAGTCCCTTCATTTTGGTGGGGACCTTACTCCTCCATCTGGACTGGTCTAGCCTGCGGCTATCCTTGTTTGGAGAGGCCGAGATCTAGTTTTGATATAGCGCGAGTATTCCGCTCCCGTGTGCCGTGTCAGTCAAAACGACCTGCCCCATGTCCTCCTGCGGAAACACCCGCATTAACGTGACGAGAAAGGTGCGACTACAGTGTTCACCCTTTTCATAATGGAAGAAAGGGATCTTGGCCAGTCATGCCATTTTTCATTTATTGTTTGTTGTGCTTATCTTATTTGTTCTTTGTCTTATTTACTTGTTTTATTTTGTGCGGCTGAGAGGATTTCTTTTTTCCCCTCAAATAGACATGTGTAATCTCAAATGTTCTTTTTGTTCTCTTTGTGTTTCCCTTGTTCATCTCTTCCTCTGTGATTTGTTATGTTGTCTTTGTTTGTCTCTCATGTTGTTCATGAATTTTGTTGTTGTTGTTAAGAATGATCATAGATGTCCTTTAAAAAAAAAGAAAAAAATTTTTTCCATTGCCCTTGGTTGGGTATGCATGTGTGTACTCTGTGGGATGGTGAAAGTGTCCAGCTTGTGGATTCTAACATTCTAATGCTGAACAATTAAGTCGTGGGGGAAAAACAAGTGTAGGTTAACAATTCTTCCATCATTATAGTATGACTTGGCAAAGATTTTAAATGTAATAATAACAATTAAAAATGGGGGAAGAAAATGGGAAAATGTATATTATAAAAATGAAAACCCTTCACTAGCTGCATGAGGGAACCATCGTAATCCCCCTCGAAGGCAGATCTGTATGTATCGCCTGCTCCTAGGCCACTGGATCAGAACTCATCAGGGAGACATGGCTGATTGTGTCTGTCCTCTTGGCATCAAATAGAGACACACCACAGTCCGTAATTCTGTGGTTTTCTCACCACCAAGGGTTCAAAGAAGAATCCAACAGCACCCCCAAAGCAGCCAGCGAAAGGTAATAGAATAAAATGAAACGAAAGTGTGGAGAGAGGTAAAAAGTTGCTGAAAAACTAAAAACATTACGCAAACAGTATAAAATGTAGGGAACAATCTTTCCCCATTTTTTTCCCCTCTTTTCTAATTCTAATGCAATTATTTTGTGGTAATGAAGATTGCTGAATGCATGATGCTGTTTACCACCAGCAACCCAAGTTGAGCGTGAAAATCTGGTTATCATCCAAGCACTTGATGTTCTTAGTGATGTGTTTCAGTTGTGCTCGCATAACATCATGTTTAACTGCTACCAGTTTAGACATTTTGAGGCTGATTTTTAACGAAATTGGGTCATGGCAATTTACTGATGAAAAAATGATGTGAAAGCATGTTGTACTGAATACGACTAACAGTGTTGGTCATTGTCTTTAGATTTTTATTTGTAAAGAAATCAGTAGAAAGATATTTGTGATTGCTGTCCCGGTTACAATGGGAAAATACTGGACATTCCATAGCCAAGGGAGCGAACTGGTAAGAGTTAAAATGAGTCTGATTTGTTATTGTGCTTTTGTACATGACTGCTTACTAATATAAACTGCAGAAATTCGAAGGAAAAAAAAAAACAACAACAAAAAACTACCCCCTCCTGCCCCCCCCCCCCCCCCCATGTGTGTTGTATATACTGTGTGTCAATCCGTCCAATCAATGTTTGTCTCTTATCAGGTGTCACAGTCTTTTGGTGACATTTTGGCTGCTGATTTTGACAAATAGCTGTGATATTTACATGATTTAAAACATTGCATCTTGCAGTTTGTCGGCAGTGAACAAAACTTGTGTCGTTGTCGGTTTGATTCTCATTTGTGATTTATTGAAAAGCATTTATAAAACTGTTTAAGGATTTGATATCTCCTCATGGCATTTTGATAGAAACAACTGGGATTTTTAGATTGTTCTGTGGATATGTATGTTGCATCCTTGCTTTCATTTTCAAATTTTTTTTTTTTTCAATTTATGTATTAGCTGTGATATGTATTACATGTCTTGGTATGTGTATTCAGTATACAAAATAGAAAGAAAAAGATAACATAGAAGAAAAGACTCTGTGTGTGTGTGCGCTCACAAATTGTATGTGTGTGTGTGTGTGTGTGCGTACACATGTGTGTGTGTGCACGGCACGTGCACACATGCATGCTTGCATGTGCGGTGTGATCCTTCGAAACTAGAAATCGCCTGTGCATACGGCTGATGATTAGAAATATTGGCTGTAATTAAAAAATTAAATGAAACATTCCTGGGAGTAGATGGATAATTTTGAGGGATTTGAACACAACTGATAGGAAAGATGTTCACTTTTTAACACATGTACAAAGTACAAGATTTCAACACAGAATTTTCTCCGATACTGAGCCATACTTAAACCTTTGTGGATAAGACACTTGATTGCGGACTATCAGTGGATGGACAAATAAAAGCCCTTTCTGTGAGCTGTTTCCGGATAATCTCTACCTCTACTTTCAGATGAGACTTTTAATTTGACAGCTATTTCTCTCCACTTATTTCCTAGTCAGCTATGTTTCCATGAGATTTTCGCATGGGAAAACATTTGCTTATCATTCACACTAATAGTTGGTGGGTGTACAATATTGATAACAACCATAGCAGAGGTCATGTATTCTTCACATCAATAGCATTATAGTAAACAACAAACAAGTACGGCAACTCTTGCTTTCATAATCAAATAAATATACGCCCATAGCTCCAAACAAATGCTGCATACAACACCAAATGGCCTACCAGAAATGACAACACGGCACACAGGACAAACACCTGTTTGGAATTAGGGACATACTGCTCCCTGCATCATCTAAGATTTCCCAGCATATATCTAAGACTTATTCAAAATTTGTCCAAAACATTTTCAGCAAGGCTCATGTTTTTTTAAGAACTCAAAACGGGATCTAGTATAGAACTGTTGGGAAATAACGATATCTGAGCACCTTTTCCCAGTGTAGATCGAAGACTTATTCAAATTTGCCTAAAACATTTTGGGCAAGACTCTTGTTTTTTTTTATGAACTCATGGCAAGTTTAGTATAGAACTGTTTGAAAATAAAGATAACTGGTAAGATAAGGTAATGTTGCTTATAGCCCAGCTGATCGCAAAAGGCCAAATCAGGGCCATCACTGCGTTGAATTCAACTCACAAGTCATTCATTCAAGTAACCCTTTAAAATACACCTAAAAAAACACACCCGAAATGTTAGAAATCTTACTCCTGTAAAATTTCAGGTAAGATGAAAAATTTCAAATCTCTTTCAGACATTCAAAGATCACATCAGGTGGAACATCTCTGAACAAAGTTTTCATGGTCTGCTGTAAAATGTTGATGTCTCACATCATGCAAGTCCCAACATTCTAACAGAATCTGTTTCACTGTGAGTGGTGCATGACATGGAATGCACCAGAGAGTTTCTTCACTCTTTAAAAGGTGCGAATGATAACTGAGCACCCTGCTCACTCAGAAATAGTATCGATGGCTACCACCCTTCTGAGTAGCCCTGACTCTGTTTCAGTGCAGGTATTGTGGCCAGCAAATTTCTCAGCATCTTTGCCACACCGTGTGTCATCTTCATCCAACTGGACAGTGTCTTTTTGTACTCCCAGTTCTTATAGAACAGAGACTACTGTGCAATAGGAATGAAGAAATGCTGCTGTCTGTCTGTCCGTGATCAAAATGTGTTCCACTCGCTCCAGACAAAACTAGTGGGCCGATCTTTCTGAACATTTGTAGGCATGTTCATTATGAGTCAATGGATGATACTCAATGTTTTCTTTGACCGTTACAGCTGTTACTAACAGTTATAACGGCCCTTATAATGGTTTTTCTTCTTTATGGAATATCTCGGAAAGTACTTGACCGATCTTTCTGAAAATTTGTAGGTATGTTCATTATGGATCACAGATGATGGCCGATGTTTACCCGAATAGCCGTTACTAACGGCTATAACGGCCCCCAAACGGTTTTCCTCTATGGAATATCTCACGCGTATTCAAGATAAACTGGGAGTACATTTATATGCTTTGCATCTCGTTAGATTGGTTTGAATGGTTTCATGAATGGAGCAAAGTGGTCAGCCTTGCAGACCCCCGGCTGGGAGGTCATGGGTTCAGTTCCCATCAGAATCGTGGGATTTTGCTGCCATGAACGCCTCCTAACGAGAGTTGAATTTGCTACGGTCTCAGTCAGATAGACAGGGACCACACTGTCGAGTTTCATCCACTTAATGGATGCCTCTCTGAGAGTATTGCTCAGGTTTTCTGGCCAGCACTACAGTGGTGTCTGTATCTTTGGGCCTGGTTGAAAGAACAAGGTTTTACTTTGTTTCTGCTAGCATTTCCTCTATGTAGGGGATGAAACTTGACACCAGACAGGCGATACAATTGGTTCTAGTCTTTGAACCAGACTCTGATAGTCCCATATGCTGCTAGTGAAGGATTGTTTATTATTCAACACACGCTAGTGCAGAGTTGTTTATTATTCAAACAAATCTTAAATAAATGTCAGCGAACCGCCCAGAGAAACGTGGACAAACGAGTCACAAGACAAAACACAACGCGTTTCGACCTCTTAGGTCTTCCTCACGTGAAACAATAACGAAAATGCACTTAACTTTGATCGCTTCAGATCGCTTCTGTGTTCAGCGCAAGGAAGAGGGCGTTGAATGCATTCTTGCGCTGAACACAGAAGCAATCTGAAGCGATCAAAGCTAAGTGCATTTTCGTTATTTTCTTTCATTTTTGTTTCACCTGAAGAAGACCTAAGAGGTCGAAACGCGTTGTGTGTTTTGTCTTGTGACTCGTTTGTCCACGTTTCTCTGGGCGGTTCGCTGACATTTATTTCAGATTTGTTTAGATTTCCGCCTGCAGTCGTTTCACTTTGCAACCAGATCTATTATTCAAACACCTTTTTTTTAAATTTATATTTTCTTTCTCTGTCGTTTTGCAGCTTTTCAAAAGAAAAAAGAAATCGTCATCTCTATTACTGGTTTAGTGACACAGAAATTGTTGGCCAGGCACTCATAATCACACACACACACACACACACACACAGACACACACACACACACACACACACACACACACACGCGCGCGCGCGCACACACACACACACACACACACACACACACACACGCACACACATACACACACACACAAGCACATGCACACACACAAACACACACACGCACACAAATGCACACACACAATCGTGTTTAACACCTGTGTCTGTTTTTCTTCTTCAACTCCGTTTCCATTTCTCTGATGATGTGCAATGAGTAGTTAGCACAGACCATCACCTCCCCCCCCCCCCCCCCCCCCCACACACCCCCACACACACACACACACACACACACACACACACACACACAAGCCACAGACGAATCCGGCTGGACGCTGTTTCAGAATAGAGTGAGTCATACGTTCTCATTCACCAGTCCAGCCAAAACCTGCGGCCGTGTGTCAGAACTTCCTTTCACATTAATCCTCGCTGCAAACCTCTGTGTCCATTTTTTTTCGTTTCACACACACACACACACACACACACACACACACACACACACAAGACCTGCTTGAATGGATTTTCTGAGTGAGGAATGTTTGTCTTTCTCTTTGTCTAACCCCCCCCCACCTCTCTCTCTCTCTCTCTCTCTCTCTCTCTCTCTCTCTCTCTCTCTCTGCCCCCTCCACTCCCACCTCTCTCTCTTTTTTTCCCTTGTTGTGTGTGTCTGTCCCCTCCACCCCCCCCCCCCCTCTCTCTCTCTCTCTCTCAGTCTCCGTCCCCTACCCCCCTGTCTCTGTCTGTCTATGTCCCCCCCCCCCCCATTCTCTCTCTCTCTCTCTCTCTGTCCCTCTGTCTCTCTCTCCAATCTCCCCCCCTCTCTCTCTCTGTTTCTGTCTCTGTCCCCCTCCCCCACTCTCTCTCTCTGTCTCTCCCCCTCTCTCTCTATGTCTCTGCCCCCCCCCCTCTCTCTCTCTCTCTCTGTCTCTTTTTCTGTGCCCCCTCCCCCCTCCCCCACCTCTCTCTCTCTCTCTGCCCCCCCCCCCCCCCTTCTCTCTGTCTCTGTCCCCTCCCCCACCTCTCTCTCTATCTCTCTGTCCCCCCCCCCCCACCTCTCTCTGTCTTGTGTCCCCCCCTCTCTCTCTCTCTCTCTGTCCCCCCCCCCCTTCTCTCTGTCTCTGTCCCCTCCCCCACCCCTCTCTCTCTCTCTGACTCTCCCCCTCTGTCTCTATCTTTTCCTGTACCCCCCCCCCCCCCCCCTTTTTTTTTTTTTTTTTTTTTTTTTTTTAACTATAGGGAGAGCTTCATGTGCAGCTGTTCCCTATCAGCTGTTTCTCACTTTGTGTCTAACACACCGCACTGGTGGCAGGGCTGGGCAGTGTGATATAACCTGGGGTCAGACCTTGGCTGGTACTGTAGGCCGCTGAAACCATTCTGCCGCTTTTATTCAGCGAGTGTTTGAGTTCATTCTCTCTCTCTCTCTCTCTCTCTGGATGTGTGTGTGTGTGTGTGTGTGATCCGTAGTGCTCTCATACATGTGTATTTTGTTTATTGTATATTTCTTGTGGTTGACGAAATCCGGCTCACTTTCAAACCTGTTTAAGTTGAAGGAAAAAGGTGCTGAACCATTCTGCCGCTTTTATTCAGCGAGTGTTTGAGTCATTCTCTCTCTCTCTCTCTCTCTCTCTCTCTCTGGATGTGTGTGTGAGTGTGTGTGTGTGTGTGTGTGTGTGTGTGTGTGTGTGTGTGTGACAGAGCGAGCAAGAGAGAGAGAGAGAGAGAGAGAGAGTATTTTGTGTGTGTGTGTGTGATGAGAGAGGGAGAGGGGGAGGGGGGCGGGGCAGACAGACTGACAGAAACAGAGAGAGCATTTCCGTGAGTGCATGCTTGTGTGGGACATTTCATGCACTGGGTGTTATACTCTCTGTCGAGGCTTTCTTGCCATCAAAATGCTAAGTGGTGAACATAAATAGATTGGGTAAATCGACCTTGTAATACTCAACACCCGAAATAAACTGGGGGGGGGGGGGGGGGGGGGGTATCATTTAAGGACAGGAAACATAAAACGCCACGCGCTTGGAGTCATCTCCTACTGTGTGTTGGTGTAACACGTTCTAAGTACTACACCGTCTAAAAGACTGCCAAGCAAAAGTTAGCCAGTGGGCTTTTGAATCTGAGAGCCCACTATTCAAAAACGCACCAGATACTTTTCCTGTGAAAGATGGCTGCTTTTCCCCCAAATACTAAGATCGGAGTCATTTAAACAATAAATGTGCTTATTCGTGTGTTCAGTTACCAATTATAAACCATTAGCTGTTGTACCCATTATATACAATTGAAAGGCCACTACCACTTTTTAGGGTACCTGTTTGACTTTTTTTTTCCAATATAACGGCACTGCACCACCCAAACTTACTGAATTTGGTTGCATGCCTGATCAGTCAACTTGAATTTGATCAGAAATCAACTCAGTCTGTGTCATGCACATCACAGCGGTGAACTGAAATGTGCACATACTGCACGAAAAAAAAAAAGGGTGCAAATCAAACAGGCCTGTGCAACAGAGCACATCTGAACTGCAGGAATACTGCAATGCACGTGCAACCCATGTCTATCTGAACACAGGTCAGCCAGTTTTGAGAGACTGGTGGGCATTTATGCCTGTGTTTACGGCACTTTTGCAACCATGCCTCGGAGACAACGACTGAGTCAGGATGACCAAGGGCGGGCAATTGCGTGGCTTCAGGAGGGCGTGGGGGTGCGAGAGGTTGGTCGTCGACTGTCAGTCGCCCATTCAGTCATTCAGACTTTGAGAGACCGCTTCAACCAGACAGGAAGTGTTGCTGAGCGAAGACGTCCAGGACGCCCAAGGTCCACCTCCAGGCAGCAGCAGGAGGTTTGTTGTCCTGTCGGCTCTGAGGCAGAGAACGGCCACTTCCGACACACTCAGGGGGCAGCTGCAAGCAGCCGGCAATGTCACCGTCAGTGACCAGACCATTCGGAACCGGTTGAGAGAGGCACACCCTGCGCTCAAGACGACCAGCCGTCCGTCCTGTCCTGACACCAGCTCACCGTGCTGCTCGTTTGGCTTGGGCCCCAGCGTCACTTAGCATGGACCAGAGATCAGTGGGCAAGAGTATTGTTTACTGACGAGTCCGCTTTGCCTTATCATTTCATGACGGCAGGAACCGTGTCTGGCGGCGGCAAGGAGAACGCTATCACGATGGTCTCGTGAGCGAGCGTGATCGCTATGGTGGTGGATCCATAATGGTGTGGGGAGGGATGGCACGGAACTACAGAACCCCCCTGCACATGGTGCAAGGCAACCTCAACGGTGTGGGCTACAGGGATGGCATCCTGCAGCCCCTTGTGCTGCCAGCGCTGCAAGCTATTGGACCAGGCGCGGTACTTCAAGACGACAAACGCCAGACCTCACAGGGCTCGAGTCGTCAACAACTTTCTTCAGCAGCAACACGTGATCCACATGGACTGGCCAGCCTGCTCACCGGACCTTAATCCAATCGAGCACCTATGGGACGTGCTGGGCCGGCGACTTCGAAGCAATCACCCCCCGCCAGTTGACCTCAACCAGCTGTTCCAGTTCCTTGAGCAGGAGTGGCAGGCAATACCCCAGATGACTCTGAGGACTCTGACTCAATCCATGAGGCAAGGTGCATCGCGTGCATCCACGCAAATGGCGGACACACACGCGTTACTGACTGTGTTTTTGTGTATCTCTGGCGTTCTGACTTTTGAAAAGATGGGTAGTGGACTTGAAAGTGACAAAAACATGCTGTTCAAATCAATTTTGTCATTAGTCTGTGTCATGATGTGTTTTGATTAATGGCTGAAGTAAAGTTCGAAAGCATTGTTTTGGGTTGTTTCCGTTCTGTTGTGAAATAGCGAGAGAACACACACAAACGCACAGAATATGCTTTAAGTTATGATTATTGTTATCATGAATATGAATACTTATATAGCGCCTATTCTCGGCTAGAGACCAACCTCTAAGCGCTTTACAATCCACACTCGTGTGCACAACTGGCTGTCTACCTGGGTAGTGCTGACTGAAGAACTGCCAGCTGGCGCTTCATTCAGTCGTTTCCCGTGTCATCCAGTCAAGATCGTTCACTCAGTTTTCTTACTTCCTTCATTCTTTCCATCTATGCTGTGTGTAACGTGCTATCTATACCAACGGCCAAACTGGCCTTCTCTTCCTCAAACTGGCCTTCTTCTTTTGAGGTGGGATTTTACGAGTGTGCAAGATGTTAAATTATGCGTGCGTTCACACACGGAACCTCGGTTTTTAGTCTCATTCGAAGGACTGTATGGGAAATGGAGTCAGAACCAATGTTAACTCCGAGTGAAAAATCTCCTGTACCGAAACGGCCCGGCGGGGATTCGAACCCTCAACCCCATGATCACCAAGTTTACAAGTCCAGCTCTCCACCAGCTGAGGTACTCCAGCCCATGTACTAAATGTACTAACTGATTGAGGTGTTTTCTATTCAAGTTCACTTTGATCCATGATGGAGTGAGTATACAATGAAGAGGAATCATGTTTGAGTGTGTGTGGGTGTGAGCGGGTGCTCTTACTGCATAGAGTGAGGTGGCACATTATACCCTCTCTGCAATTAGCGTCCACCCGCATCAGTTTTTCCTCCGGTCACTGTGATGCATGCCCCTCCCCCCCTCCCCCTGCAGCTTTGGCATACATTACATACATACATTAATTTGTTACTGTTATTACAATTTCATGAAGGTAAAGGAAACATTGCTTCTAGTCCAGCCGACTGCAAGGTAAGGTAATGTCGCTTTCAGCCCAGCCGACCGTAAAGGGCCATATCAAGGCTGTCACGGCACTGAAATCAGCTCACGAGTCATTAAAAAGAAAATCATTCACACAACCCTTTAAAATACACCCTGTGAACATCCCAAGAACTGACCCTCAGCACTTGTGTCTTAAGAGGTTATCTTTTATATTTTCTACTTTTCACAAGAAAATGTAGCTTGTTTTGCTCTTTCGTGATTTTCTTTTGCTTCTTAGGTGGCACCTTGGTTGGTTTTTTGAAAACTCAACAAACATACTATGGTATTGCACACCAGCCTTTTTTTGGTATAGCATTCTTCTTAAAACCGAAAAGGCAGAGGAGTTAAGTGGAGGGAACAAGCGCAGGCCAACAACTTAATTGTCTTCATAGTAATAACTTCGCAAAACTTTGGACTTAAGGAAGGGGGGGGGGGGGTGGAAGGTTGAAGATGGAGAAACTGGGAACATGAATTTAAGAAAATATATTGCAGATTTGAAAACTCTTCATTAGCTGCGTAAGGGAACCATCGCAATCCCTTTTGAGGACAGATATATTTGTATATTATATATTATCATCATTATTATTATTGTTATGATTATCATTATTGTTATTATTATTATTATTATTATCATTTTGTTTTCGATTAACTCATCTCCCTCCTTTAAAAAAAAAAAAAACCTGCTGTCACGAACAAATTTTCGTTGAACGTCATGAATTTGACAGCCCTGTAAAATGTGACGCTTTGATTAGTGAAGTCGATGCTAAAATAATCTTGTGTGTAACATTCTAGGTCCAGAGTGTGTACATAGTGATCTTTTGAATGTTCTCTTTTGCTAAACTGACCGATTAGGTGATAGGGACGAGCTGAATTTTGTCAAATTATTTTGCAAATGATTGAAAAAAAAAATGATTTTGCTTTCTGGATTAATTGAACCTCGGCTAGAAACTGTACTATTGCTGCCCATCCAAATGCTCTTCCACATTTATTTGAAATGTGACTGGACATCAACGACCCCCCCCCCCTCCCCCCGATTACAAACAACAAAAACAACAACCAAACAACAACAACAAAAAATGTCTTGTTAATTGATTTAACTCATAGATGCAGAGAGGGTTAACAAGAGACGAGTTTGATTTCATTCTCTCGTGTTTACCTCCCATGGCCACCTTGGTGTTTGAATCTTGATAAATGCCCCCCCCCCCCCCCCCCCCCTCCTCCCTCCCTCCCCCCCCCCCCCCCCCACACACACATACACTTGTTTTTATGCATTCAAACTTTAAGCCAGGTGGGGTTCCGATTTGCTGCTGCCTAAGAGTTTTGCTTTATTTTGTACACGTGGACATTCAAAACATTTACCGGAAATATGGGTGATGAATATGCTGACGTCACAAAGTAAAACGGAAACGGAAGTGTAATTGTGGAAGCGCGACAGAGTACGGGAAGGCACGTGCGAGCAGATACAGAACACGTTGTTTTAAAAACACAAATACAGACGTGATTATGGGAAGACCAGGTAAGTCTTTTACGATTAAGTTAAAGTTGCTCTGTAGAACTTTTGACAGATAAGTTGACTTCATGACATGCGTTGTGTTATTGAATAAAGAGAAGAAGACAGACTGAGTCGGTGATTCGACATGGTTTTAAAATCCAAGTAGGGTGATCAGTTGCATGCGGAAATTGAAACAACACGGAATTACAATTACTGAACCGCCCTGGCTCATCTGACGAAGACGACACCATGCTGCAAGATCTTCAGAAACTTGAAGCTGGGGAAGACAAATGGGACTTTAGCTATTCCAGTTTTGCCATACCACACCTCCAGCAACAGTTTAATCAATTAAACGAACTCGGCATGAATTTTCATTGAAGCTTCTGTCGGCCATTCTTCACAGCATACCACATGGACATCAGATAAGTCTCTCTTCGTTCTTTGTTGGTACTGTCCTAAATGTTAAATGTGATCTATTTTTTTTACTTGAAGAAGACCCAAGAGGTCGAAATGCATCGTGTCTTGTCCTGTACTTTGTCAATGTCCTTGGCGGCAACTAACCCCCGCTCTTTCTAAATTTTGCTTCGTTATACGCCATCAGTCGCTTCATTTTGAAGAATAGGCTGTAAAACTACTACTAAAAGGAGCCTTTTCCACCCCCTTCAGAAAATGTACAATAGACAAGTGGCTGTATAAAGATTACCTCATTCTTTTTTCAGTATAGTGAAAAAACGTTTGCACCAAACCATTGAAAATGCCCAAGCTCCATTGCTGTCACTAGAAGGATTCTGGCAGAATTGTGGCCCACAAACTAGCTGTGTGTGCTGCCCTGTGGTAATTCTTATGCACAAATGTACGTCGCTGCCTATAAAAATCCTATCTGATGCACTGGAATTCAGTCCAGCGTGTCACTAAAACGTACCAAAATTTACCACAAAAGCAATGATTTTCTTCTGCACACATTGCAACGCTGAGCAGCGCATCACTTAAATTCACTTTTGTCCAGTCAGCCACAATCAAAGTCGATTAAAAAAAAAACCATAACTTTCCTTGATGCTTTAGAATGTTCTGAATCAATGAACAACTTCCGCTTTAGATAACGACTTTTACTTTAGAACTCTTCTCTGCTGAAAACCAACAGAAGTCATCGAATTAGACAACCCAAGTCAACGATTGGACCTGGGATTGGCCAAGCGTGAGCTGCATTGATAACCATAAGTAATTCGGCTTTTCAGAGACAAAATCTGTGGTTCATCAGTGGCTTGTGGGTGATATCCAGCGAATGGAACAAACGTCAAGCAATCAGTGCAACACGACCAGTAATGAAAATGGCTCCATTATGGACATAGGAATGTGTAGTGCACAGTGCAAGAGTGACCAACTTACACACGTGTATAGTTTCGTGAAATGTTTCACGAATATTCATCAATCGCCTCTTGTTTGTCATGGGACTCCCGATGATCATTGGAAGGCAACTAGAATATGGTCAGATATTAACATTTTTTTTTTTTTTTTTTTGCTGTCCCAACCTCTGCGCCACCTCACAGGCAGTGCACCCATGCCACTCATTCCGACACCCCATCCACAGCCACAGCTCGGTTGGCCCCGCCGCAGCCCCGGCACCAGCAATCCACAGGGAGCAGTCAATGTCAAGTTGTTAAGAGGCAACCTACCGGAGGAGACACTGCACTGCTGCCGAGTCACTTCAGTGGTGTTCAGTGGCGCCTGCTCTGATCTAACATGCACAGGACACCACCTACTAAGCCCCCTACTGACGACAATAATTGCTTAGTCACAGAGCCGGCAGGAGTGAGCTTTCCCTCCGGAGGACGCCACCATGTCCGTCCAACGACAGTCCCCATGGACTCACCGATACCGGTGACACCGACGGAACCAAACCAAGGCCACAGATGTGGAGAGGACATCAAAATTGAGGTTACTATGAGAGCAGGGCACGAAGGGCCACAGAATAGAGACCTTTTTTTCAATGCTGATCAATGAGAATGAGGATGATTACGATGATGCTACGGATTTCCATTTCAGTCTGAGACTACATGACAGGGCTGTACTCTACGCTTCCTTTCATAATATATCCGGGCATCAACCAGGCCCGAGAGATACAGGTACCTGCAGTGTTGGGTCAGGAAATTTGAGCAACACTCTCAGAAATGCATCCATTAAGTGGATGAAACTCGACTGTGTGGTCCCAGTCTTCCCAACCGAGTCCGCAGCAAACTCAACTCTGGGTAGGAGCTGGTTGGGGCAGAAAAACCCACATGACTTCTGATGGGATTCGAACCCACGACCTCCCAACCGGGAGTCCACGACGCTACCATTTTGCCACGGTGGCTGGTGATATTAACATTTTTCAATACTTCAGAATTGGTTCACGTTGTGTACATTTTGTGATGATAATTACAGAGGACATCCCACATAATTATCAAGTTTGACTATTAAAATCATTATAGTGTAGGTGTTCACACTTATTCACTTTAACTAGTTAACACTTTATTAACATTGGAACACGAATCCAAATAAATAATGTTTAGCATAATCTTGAAAGTTTTTTTTTTTTTTTTTTTTCTTTTTAATCATCAACTTCATTGATATCATCTCTTGTCCATTTCTATCTAATTCTTTTCTGAGTTTCTGTGTGTTTTTATGTGTGTGAGCCAGTCAGAACATGCATGTGTGTGTGTGTGTGTGTGTGTGTGTGTGTGTGTGTGTGTGTGTGTGTGGTTTTCAGAACATTTACAGGTAGTTATAAAGTGTTACCTCCCAAAATATTTTTCTGACCCCTTGAAAATTTGGAAACAAGTTTTTCGCACTGAATCTGACCCTTTAATTTTTTGGAAATAACTATCACTGCTGTCACATCTTCGTCTTACTGTCTCAGCCCAGGCTTACATCAAAGACCTCTGGCAAGTGGAAAGGAACTCACAGATGGATTGCAAAGTGTTCCAAATCCATTCCTATGTTCCAGGGGCAGCTGTAAAGAAGAAACAGCCTTGTGCTGTTTGCACACAGGCCTGTCATTTTGCACCATTTTTTATCTTTTAAAGGTGTAGAAGCTCTGTGGTGCATTCCATGTCATGTACCACTCACAGTGGAACATAGTCTTTTAAAGTTTTGGGACTTGCGTGATGTGAGACATAAACAAACACTGAACAGCAGACTCCGTGAAGACTTTGTTCAGAAATGCCCACCTGATGTGATCTTTAGATATCTGAAAGAGATCAACATTTCTTTTTCTGATGTAAGATTTTATGGAAGAAAGATTTTTTACTGAAATTTATGGTGTGTTTTTTGTGTGTGTGTGTGTGTGTGTGTGTGTGTGTGTGTGTGTGTGTGTGTGTGTGTGTTTTAAGGGTTGTGGAATTTTTGTTTTTTTTTTTTTTTTTTTTTTTAATGACTTGTGAGTTGACTTCATTGTGGTGGCAGCATTGATAGTAATATGGCCCTTTGTGCTCTGCTGGGCGATAAGCAACATTGTCTCTTTTACTTTTCCTCCTCCCAGCAGTTGCTAGCAGTGGCTGAATCCACATCAGTCTGGGGCTGCTGATCCATACAGAGGCTTTTCAGATTTGCGCCTGACTTTGAGGATTCTTAAGGCCTTGCAGGGCCATTCTTGATAATTGAATAAATATGTGGAGAACATGTGCTGGGGTTATGTGAAGTTAAGATGATGGGGTTTCAAGTTCACAGTCAAATCTATTGAGGGGGATGTGTCAGATTAAGACCATCAGGTTTCAAGTTCACATTCCAATCCATTATTTTATTCTAATTAGTTTGTCAGGTTTCCGCCTGCACCTCCAAATTTGATATGGAAAAAAAAATTGTGGGCTCAAAATGTTCCATAGACTGAGAAGGAAGAATCAACAGGAATACGTCCTAGATAAGAGGCTTTAACAATTATTGGAGTGCAGGATGGCTTGAAGTTACTGTTAAACTCACAATAATTACTTAGCAAGACAGGGAAATGACCTTTGGCTTCAGGGGTCTTTATCCTCTGACCCCTCGAGGCCATTGCCTCTGGAGCCAACCATGAGGATCTGACAATAGTGACATTGACTCCTGGACCATTTGAAGATTTTCAGTTTTTTTTTTCTTGCTCAGGTCTCATGTCTGTGATTGGTTGTTGTCTGGCCAGGTCAGTCTTTTACCTCTTTGTCTTTCGTTTCTTCTGACCTCGCTTTGTTCCTGTCTCAACAGCACATCAGTAAAGATAAGGATTGATAGTGGTTGCTACGTGGGAGAAAAAGGAAAATTTACATCAAGCGCAACTAGTCAAAGTCAAAATTGATGTTGGTATGATACTTTGCTGTGAGTCTCATTGTGTGTTCTTTCTGTTCTTCAGGTTTCTCACCAGGCGGTCGAGGGGGCCGAGGTGGCTTTGGGGGCCGAGGTGGCTCTGGGGGCCGAGGTGGCTTTGGGGGTGACAGAGGAGGCCGGGGAGGATTTGGAGGTCGTGGTGGTGGAGGAGGACGTGGAGGGCGTGGTGGAGGACGAGGGGAGGGGGAGAGGGGGCGGTGGTAGAGGTGGCCGTGGTGGTGGAAGAGGAGGTAAGCCATTGGAAGTTTGCAGACAAATGTGTGTGTGTGTGTGTGTGTGTGTGTGTGTGTGTGTGTGTGTGTGTGCGCGTGCGTGCGTGCGTGCGTGCGTGCGTGCGTGCGTTATAAATGTCCTGTGTAAATGATCAGGATGTCTATCAATGTTTAAAGGGTTGATTCACTCTCCAATTTTAGTTGCAAGTGGTATTTTCCCTCTGACCTAGAAATTAGGGTGAAAAGCAGGTACCTTGTACATGTAGTTATCAGCGTGCTAATGAAGATTTTATCTCAAAATTTGTGGTTATTTTCTACAGATTTTCAATCCTTGCAAGTAATTGTAGCCACAGGCGTCTTGTTATGTTATCAGGCAAGGCTGTTTGACTGCCTGTTTTCAGCATAGTATTGCTATGGGTACAGTGCTGATGTGGTTGTCTGGGTCGCTGGGTCAGAGCTTAATCTAGGGTGCGGGATTGGTACAATCCCCCGAATTGGTACAATCCCTCCTTCCGGCAAGTATGGAGTCTTAACGCGGGCAGACTTCCGCACAGTTGCAGGACTGCCGGCTCTGTTCACTGATCGTTGTGGGCGCGCTCGTTTGTCGTCTGCTTGAAAAACTGAAACTAGGACTGAGCAGGAGCAAACAATTTCTCGATATTGGCCGTTAGTGTAAATCAACCAATCGGTGGCGTTCATCTCCTCCATCTTGATCACCGATGAGAAGTTGCAAGAGTTTAAGGCGCCGTCCTTCTTCTTCTTCCTAAAAAGCTGGTTTACTCAAAAATGAGTAGGTCACCAGCGCTCATGTTAAAAAAAGGAAAGTGCGACTCGGCCTGTTGTCCCTGGAGCAAAATTTGGCAACAAGGGGTCGCACATGATATTTAGAAAGTTAAAAGCAATGGCCAGGTTAAGGCCTATCCATATTGGATATTTTTCAAAATGAAACGTGCACCCACCCTATTCGACTTCGACTTTCGTGGAGGAAAAGTGAAAAAAAAAAAAAAAAAGATTCTGTGCCATGCGAGGGTGGAGAAGATCATGAAGAAAACGCGACTACATCCAAAAGCTCGGAGAAGCAGCCGGAAAAGAGTGCCAGTGCAAGGGAATACCGGTTTCAAGATGATGGCTGAAGAAGTGGCCTTGGATGTCTAAGCTGATTTGATCAAGGTGTGTTGAAGTCTGTGTGTACAAAGGTGGAGGAGGTGTGTAAGGTGGGGTTGGAGGGGGGGGGGGGGGGGTGGGGGGGGGGAGCGCCCCCTTTTTTGATATGAGGGGGGAGTGCCCCCCTTTTTCAAAAATCCTAGATGAAGCTCTGTGGGTCGTAGCATGCTGTATCAGACACTCGCTGACTCTGATGACGGGAGCATTTGACGTCAATATTTTTGCACACATAAAACACGCTCTTCACATCTTTACAGAGTGACCAGAGACACAATACAGAACTTTAAAAGGGGAATCTCATGGCTAGCAGTGATTGAAAATGAAAGGAGTGAATTTGAGCTCCAAAGCGTGAAAGGCGCACAAAGTGTGCGTTATCGAAAGCCCAGGTAACTGGATCTGTATTCATTTTGACAGATCATTGTTAGTAATTTCTCTCTGTCGTTAAGCTTTTGTTCAGTTAGGGTCGGAATGAAATTGAATTTGTTGGAAGTTCCAGAGCTCAGCTGACTGCGAGGTGATTTGAGTAAAGTCACTCAGGCGCGATGAGTTGACTGTAATCATGCATTCATGATCAAATGTCTTCCGTTTTTGTGAACTGACTAAAGGAAATCCTGCTGTAAAGTTGCTTGTTTGTTTTTAAAAGGATGAACAGACACTTTATTAATTTGATATTCTCACTTTAGAAAAACTAAAATCAATCTAGTTGAAATCTTCGCAAATTTGTGGCGCTCCTTTGCTGGCAGCCATCCTGCAATTAATGGATTCCACAGTTTTGATTGGCCCACCTTTTGGATCAGTGTTCCTTCTGTTTGATTTATGGATAGGGGAGAGAAATAGTAAAATCAGTTTATCTTTATGTCTCTCTTCATTAAGAAAAAAGAAAAGGGGAAAAAAGCCTTTAAATGCAGTGCTTTAACATCTTTAGCCTGATGATGTGTTTTACTCAGTAAGAAATGTATGCTGAGCTAATTGTTTGTGTTTTACTCAGTAAGAAATGTATGCTGAGCTATTGTTTTTAAAAAAAAAAAAAAAGATCTTATGTAATTGTGGATATACTTTGTTTCACGATGTCATGGCTGATCAGCCCCATGCATATGAAGATCTTTTCTTTTCTTATTGAAATTATTCCCAAATGGCACATTTACCGGGAAAATCCGGAGGTTGAATTTTGTGAAAAAGAATGGGGCATGGTTTTTTTTTTTTTTTTTTTGGTCAAAAGAAATGATAGAATTTTTGCCGAATAGAGCCATGGGACGTGCTGTGAATGCAAGGTGAGCATGTGAAATTAAAGATACATTGTATCTATCCATGAGCCATACATTGATCCATATCCGATGTCAGAAATCAGCGTGCCTTAGTCAGGCCTAGGTCATCCTTCCTCTTGCTTGCTTGCTTCCAGTTCTCAAATGTTGACAGTTATGCATTTAGCAGCCCCAGATCTATTTCAAAATAGAGCTGTATGAGTACATAAAATGATGATAATAATGATAATGTTAAAGCGCCTATTCTCTAAAAATTAAGGCTCTAAGCACTTTACATAACCGATAACACAGAGGCACACACACAGACATACACATGGGCACCCATACAGGAGTGCGCGCGCACACGTGCTCACACATGATCGCCACACCCATGCTCACAGACACTTGCACGCATGCACGCATGCACGCACGCACTCACATCAACACAGCCTATACGCACAGGCGACACAACCACCAGGTACTCATGTGTGCACGCAAAAACCCACTCAGACACTCAGAAGGTGGATTGTGAAGTTGGGAGGGGGAGGTTATGACTGAAAGAAATTTGTTTTAAAAAATTGAAAAAAAAAATAAACAAAATCCCCAGTTTGTTCAGATAAAGCAAGAATATCATCACCAGCCACACAAAAAAGTAAAAAAAAGCTACTGCTGGCGATGTAGTTTTATGGAAATTGATTCAGTTCTTTTTCAGCTTCATATAAATTAGCCTCGTTACCAGGATCGAAGTTGGTTTGCTCGGTCTCCCTCAGTGTGATGGTTTTTCCATGAAAAGTGTGGTCCCCATCGTCACATGGCACGTTATTTCCACTGTTGTTTTGTGGAGGGTGAAGTGAGATGTACTGAATGCCACTGGAGCGCAAGTCTTTGCTCATTTTGTTATAGTGACAGAAGAGCTTAACCTGGTCAGCTAAGCAGAAGGGATGAAACTTGCCTGAGTTGTTGAGCCCCTGAAAAATATGGATTTAAGGTGGTCAGGGTAGAAAACTCCAGAAATAAATGACTGCCATGGGAATCGAATCCATGACCTTTAAGCCAAGGAGTTAGCGACATTTTGCCGCTGTGGCTGGTGGCCTGAGTGCATGTGATGTGTGTTTTGTCACAACACACAGCAGTGGAAGCATTTGTTATGTTTTGTTTTACCTGTTCAAAGCCAGATTTCCTCCTTTATTTCCTGGCTGCTGAATTTGAGCTTGGGAATATTTACATAAACACCATTGAATGATTGACAGAGTGTGGTGTTCTTGCATGTGTACATTTGATGGTCTTTGGGAGAATGTTGAATGAATACCTGTGATAAGATATTGTGTCCATGCATGTATGCATCTGATGATGTTTTGTTTCTCTCAGTCGAGGAGGATTTGGAGCAGGAAAGAAAGTACTAGTGGAAACACACAGATTTCCAGGTAAACATGTTGGAGCTTGACATACAGAAGAACAGAATTTAAAAGGTTGATTAAATCCTCGTGATTTAAGATTTTTTTCTTAAATATGAAAGGTATTGATACCCTTTTCATTTGTTTCACAGAATTAGTGAAATTTACACACATTGGTTGCAAATGTCTCTGGGTGTTGGAAACGGGGTTCATTTGCACAGTTCTTAAAGTTGTTTTCTGTCTGAATACAGCGCTGTTCTTAAAGTTGTTTTCTGTCTTAACCCAGCGTAGTTCTTAAAGTCGTTTTCTGTCTGAAAACAGCGCTGTTCTTAAAGTTGTTTTCTGTCTTAACCCAGCGCAGTTCTTAAAGTTGTTTTCTGTCAGAACACACCGCAGTTCTTAAAGTGTTTTTCTGTCTTAACACAGTGCATATTTTTAGTTTGCTGTCTCTTACGCTTAGTTTTACTGCCTCTGTTTGATATCACAGGATGACAAGTCATATATGGCAGCAGCGCAAACACTGGAAACTCTAAAGTCAACATCACAATCTCAATTTTGAGTATATAAAGCATTCCTGAAAGGATGTGAACTTGCAGCCTTACATCTGTACTTATGATTGGTATGATTGTTTGATCAGAATGGTCACATGCAATCAGAAATTTCTGTTTTGAAAAAAAAAAAAAAAGAAGAAGAAAAAAAAGAAGAAATAACGCTGAGGAAAGAAGAAGAGCCGCTGGAAGCATTAAACCACCTGATCTTATAAGTGAACGACTGTGGTCGAAGCAGTGCACTTACAGTTACACCAAGGGAAAAGAGGTGTCCCACCAGAGTCGAGTTTAATAGGCCATGGCAGCCATCGCTGAATTGTGGTTCATTAAACGACAGTCTGTGGAAAGACCTTGCTACCTCTGACCCTCAACTCGGTGCTCGTACAACCCCAGTATGTCGGCCAACCAATAACAAATAGTGGGTGGAGGGGAATCTGTTTCAGATGAGGCAGACACACCTGACACATGGCTGCTTACAACAAGCTGAAAAAAAAAAAACCCAACGAAAAATCTTAATTTTATGAAAGTGACAACGAACACACCAATGTCTATGCTCGATGACTTACAACAATCATATTCCATTTTGTAGAACTGCAGACATTATTTAAACGCTATGGAGGGTTTGAAGGCAGTAGCATCCCGAGGTTCATACCTTTCACACTGAACAGCGGCCATGTTGTCTGCCATTGTGGATGGAGAGAACAGATTCTCTGTGATTGGACAAACCCATTGGCATACAAGTACAATGGTATAAAAGTTTTTTTTTTTTTGTTTTTTTTTTTTTTGCGTAAAAGAGAGGTGCAGCAGGATCTATTTTGCATGAGAAAGACTTTGATCCAGACATTCAGCTCGATGTTAATAGCACTGAGGGCCCGCCTTTGTTTTACCCTGCATGGGATTGTGGGAGTGTCATATGTGCTGTAATGAATGCTGACGGTCCTCTCGACCAGCAGTATGTGTCAGTGTGTGGGAGGGAAGAAATGCAGTGGCTGAACTTTTTTGCAGCATGCCGCGAGAATGATCATGGCGCCGGACTTACCAGTCGGCGATGTGGGGTGAAAATACTCGCGGCAAGCAATCTGTCACTCAGGACACGTTGCGAGAATGATATTGATGGTCTTCTTAAAATAAATATAACCAAATTTCCCGGAGAATTTTTAACCAGTGGTGTCAGTGTAGAAATTCAGTGCTTCCTACGTCATATCATATATCAGTTAGCAGGCTACTAACAGTCGATTTCATTGGTTAATTTGAAGAGATAGCAATGAAGAGAGGGCAACCAACCAGTTGGCGTCTTCAAGCACTGAATCAGTGCTCCTTGTTCGAAGTATGTTATTTTCAACTCAGTCAAACAACAACAGAATAATTATTTTTACTAAAACATTTATCATCAAGAAGATGAAATATAGCTCTGTTTCACTGTACAAAGGTAATGTCACTATTGGATTTAGGCTTTTAAGGAAAATCAAAATAAAAAAAATGGTCAAAATCAGGTGTCCTGAGGGTACTTCAGTGCTGTGACTGCAGTGTTAACGGGGCACATAGAGCAGAACAAGGGTCTGTGTTGATCGTGTTAATGCATCGCACATCACTGTCTTTGGAGGGAACATTAGTATGATTCGTTTTTCTGCCCCAAATAGTTACATGAACAGATTGTAACATCCAGTGACTGCAGAGTTCAGTGAAGTGCAGTTATTGGCCAGTTAAACCGACTGCATTACCACTTGCCTAACAACTGAGATCAGTGGTGGTGGCAGTCACCGGATGAACAGTTTAACCCTCTCTCTGTTAAGCCAGCCCTTGGTGCTCCTATCTTACCGTCAAACTGGCTCTGTACCTTTGCAGGTTATTGAAAATGATGGAGCTCACTGAGGAGCAGATCAGGTGTAGAAGTGAACCGTGGTTTTGGGTGAAAGAGGGTGGATAGGAAGATTATTATCATTATTATTATTATTATGAATACTTACACAGCGCCTAATCTCGGCTAGAGACCAAGCTGTAAGCGCTTTACAGTTCACACTCGTTTACACAACGGGCTGCCTACCTGGGTAGTGCCGACTGAAGAGCTACCAGTTGGTGCTTCATTCAGTCGTTTCCCGTGTCATCCAGTCAGTATCATTCAATATCATTGACTCAGTTTCCTTCCTTCCTTCATTCTTTCCATTTCTCACGCAGGATGCATGCTATGTATAATGTATCATCCATATCAAGAGCCAAACTAGCCTTCTCTCCCAAAAGTCGGTGATGGGATTTTTACGTGTGTGCAAGATGTTATGCGTGCATTCACACACGGAATCTCAATTTATAATCTCATACGATGAGAATGGAAGTTGACTTGTAAGGTCACATGGGGTTTTTGTTATTTTCAGGCGTTTTCATCGCCCGAGGCAAGGAGGACTGCATCGTCACAAAGAATATGGTGGCAGGAGAATCGGTGTATGGAGAGAAGAGAATTTCCACAGAGGTGAGTGGATGGTGTGGTGCTTGGGTGGCAGTTTCGCAGAGTTCTGTGAGATACCTAGTAAGACCTTTCCTCTTGGCTTCATTGATTGAAACTGCCTATGTTTAAAGATGCGTTTGTCAGGACCATATTAAATTGACCTCCGCATAAAGACACTTCATCCCGTGAAAGACCCCGTTTTTAAGGATATGGTGATGTCTTTCTGTGGAAGTCCGAACGCATTTTTATTCATGCAGTGTTTCTGTTCCATGAAGCACACTATCACCCAGAGTTTTGGCACGTCGTTTTTACTTTCAGTTTTTGCCTGTTTTTAATGTTGAACTTTGTGATGCTTGTTTACATGAGACAGGGAACTGTAAGAAAAACAAGGAAGATCGTCAGCAGAGCTGGGTGATCTCCCTTAGAGTCAGTGTGCTGGAAGCAGATGAATTTAAGGCCGATTCTCAGCACAGAAACTGTGTCAGTACTTGAAGCTGTAATACAGTTTTAACCTGGCATTAACAAGTACCATCAGTTTGCTTTGATTGTGCTTTTCACTGTATGGACACTCGACAGGTCATTAAAAATGAGTCCGTGTGTGTGTGTGTGTGTGTGTGTGCACATGCACGCATGTGTGTGTGTGTGTACGAGAGAGAGAGAGAGGGAGCAAGAGAGGGAAATGAATGTTTGAACAATGCCTTCGCCTATATAATTATATGAATGAAAATTTATGATCATCATGTTTTAAAAAAGTTTGTTGTTTGATTTGGTGTTAAAAAAAAAAAAAAAACAAAAAAAACTTGTCCAATCTCTTTTGAATTGATTCTGATTGTAATTCTGCCAGTTTCCCTTTTGGTGGCATTTTTTGTACTTCTGATGGCATGGACAGTGATTACAGTGTGTAAAAAGCCGATATTTACAGGAAGGCAAAGAAACGGTTCTCTGTTCTTCTGCAGGTCACGGGAGAGGTCACGGAGAGTAGTTTTTTTGTCTCATGCTTCAGTTGTAAATCAATCCAAAGCTGATAGTTCACATCTTGAACTATGGTGGATGGACAGGCATGATTATTTTATTTTCTGCTTTATTATTATTATAATGTTATTATGATTTTCATTACTGTTATCATTAATGCCTTGAGTGACCTGACGTATGACCCTTTGTCCTTCAGGAGGGGGAGACCAAGACAGAGTACAGAGCGTGGAACCCCTTCAGGTCCAAGCTGTGTGCGGCCATCGTGGGGGGCGTGGGCAACATCCACATTAAGCCCGGCTCCAAGGTGCTGTACCTGGGAGCTGCCTCTGGAACCACTGTCAGCCATGTCTCCGACATTGTGGGGCCTGTGAGTCGTCTGTGTGTGTGTGTGTGAGGAAGGGGTTAATGTGCGCATGTGCAGACCGTGTGATTTTGTTCACAATTTTGCACACACATTTGGCAAAAATACAACGAATACAACAGACTAAAAATGAATTTAAAAAAAAAAAAAAATTTCAGAAACAAATTCTTGACCGGTCATTGTTCTTGCGAAATGGAACCGTGGCGGAAGTTTTGACCAAAGAACGACAGCTCCTGCTAGATTCTGCTTGCGAAATCGCATCTGTTTGCTTTGAGTGATCAAGATACATACATGTATATCTATATACATATATGTATGTATATATTTTGCTAGTGTTGCTGGATCATTGCTGGTACCAGTGACATAGATGACAAAAGTTTGTACATGGTGTTTGTTTCACGCATGCGTAAGGACTGGATCATGTACAGTCAGATTTGGGTTAAAGTACCTTTTGTGCTGTTGTTGTCCTTGGTCCATGCAGAGGCCAGGAGAGAGGAGGGAAAGTGAAGTGTGCATGTGTGCTGTGTTGCTTTCAGGACGGCCTGGTCTACGCAGTGGAGTTTTCCCACAGGACTGGCCGTGATCTGATCAATGTGGCCAAGAAGCGACACAACATCGTTCCTATCGTTGAGGACGCCCGCCACCCCCAAATACCGGATGCTTGTTGGTGAGTGGTGTGTTGTCTGAAGATGGCACAGTGGGTGTACAGATGCCTACTATCCAAGAATGTCTTTGTACTTTAGAAATGTCAGCTTCGATGACCATTCAGAGACTGGACCGCTTGTTACCAAGAAAACAGACAGACAGATAAAGCAAAAAGCGCAAAGGGCTACACTTTGTTTCACAGTAGAAGGCAACCTGATGCAACATAGGATAGGAAGGTAACTCAAACACTGTACGCATGTGATCAAGTCCACAAACCTGATGCAACATAGGAAGGCATAACTCGAACACTGTACGCATGTGATCAAGTCCACAAACCTGATGCAACATAGGAAGGCATAACTCTGTACGCATGTGATCAAGTCCACAAACCACATGTAGGCATAACTCGAACACTGTACGCATGTGATCAAGTCCACAAACCTGATGCAACATAGGAAGGCATAACTCGAACACTGTACGCATGTGATCAAGTCCACAAACCTGATGCAACATAGGAAGGCATAACTCATAACTCAAACACTGTACGCATGTGATCAAGACCACAAACCTGATGCAGCATAGGAAGGCATAACTCGAACACTGTACGCATGTGATCAAGTCCACAAACCTGATGCAGCATAGGAAGGCATAACTCGAACACTGTACGCATGTGATCAAGTCCACAAACCTGATGCAGCATAGGAAGGCATAACTCGAACACTGTACGCATGTGATCAAGTCCACAAACCTGATGCAGCATAGGAAGGCATAACTCGAACACTGTACGCATGATCAAGTCCACAAACCTGATGCAGCATAGGAAGGCATAACTCGCATGTGATCAACTCGAACACTGTACGCATGTGATCAAGACCAACAAACCTGATGCAACATAGGAAGGCATAACTCGAACACTGTACGCATGTGATCAAGACCACAAACCTGATGCAACATAGGAAGGCATAACTCGAACACTGTACGCATGTGATCAAGTCCACAAACCTGATGCAACATAGGAAGGCATAACTCGAACATATGGATCAAGCTGATGCAACATAGGAAGGCATAACTCGAACACTGTACGCATGTGATCAAGACCACAAACCTGATGCAACATAGGAAGGCATAACTCAAACACTGTACGCATGTGATCAAGACCACAAACCTGAGCAACATAGGAAGGCATAACTCAAACACTGTACGCATGTGATCAAGACCACAAACCTGATGCAACATAGGAAGGCATAACTCAAACACTGTACGCATGTGATCAAGTCCACAAACCTGATGCAACATAGGAAGGCATAACTCAAACACTGTACGCATGTGATCAAGTCCACAAACCTGATGCAAAAGGAAGGCATAACTGACTGTACGCATGCGAGGCAAAGATTACAAGAGAACTCACTGTACGCATGTGATCAAGTCCACAAGAAAAGAGGAGCTGAACTGAGGCAAAGTACAAGAGAACACGGTAAAGAGAGCTGGCTGTGGTAAGCCAATCAGAAAGTGTGAGACTGATGAAAACCGACTGCAAATCCTGTGCAAAAAGAAGAACAAACAAAATTAATGTGTTCAGGTCTTCAGGAAATGGTACGGTAAGTAGCCCTGTTTACAAGGGCAGACAAGGGGTAAGCTTTTGTTGTATATGATCTGCACGTGATAGTGGTGATGGGAGTGTTCGGACATACCATCTGCACCTGTATCACAAACAGAAATATGTTACGCATTTCTGACAATGCTTGAAAATTATGGTTGGTTCCTGACTGTTACTCGGTCTGTTCCGACAAAGATTTTTGTGGTAGGCGTGTCTTAAAGTATGTTTTTATGTCTGTTGCTAAGAACAGTAGGATTGAGGATAACTTTCTGTTCTGTTATTTCACTTCTTCTCAGACCATTCTAGAAGGTTGAATAGTATGCCATGAAAAAAGAGAGAAAGAGTGCTTATGTTTATGTGCACACACACACACACACACACACACACACACACACACACACACGCAGACATACAAGCTCAACACTATGCATGCGCATGCACGTACCCGCAGATGCACAGGGGTGTGGTCAACTCCATGGTTGATCACTTAATTATTAGTTGGACTTTGTGAGAGAGTCCCTCAGATGCTTGATATCAGAAATGGCATCTTCACTGGCCATTGATTCTCTCCCCTATGTAGAGAGACGAACAGTCAAACAGGTGCTAAGATGTTGTGTGTGTGAGGATGTGTGACCTGGTGTATCGTGTGACCTAGGCATGGTGGACACGATCTTCGCGGACGTGGCGCAGCCAGACCAGGCGCGTATCGTGGCCATCAACGCCCACATGTTCCTGAAGAACCAAGGTCACGTCGTCATTTCTATCAAGGTCAGCACTTCTCGTCCGTATATTTTTGTATATGTTTTTTACTCTTTACATCCTTTGTATATTTCTATGTGCATCTAAATTTTGTACATCTTTCTTATTTACTTTATACACCCTTTGTTCCTTATTTTTTACACACTATGTTTATTGGTTTGTAGTTTCCTTGTTCACTGCTTTATACATCCTTTGTAAACTACCTCATTTATCCATTATGACTTTATGCATCTTTTTTTTAATTACTGCTTATTTCCCTAGCTCGTAACTTAATTATTACTTTGTAACTATTTTGCACCCCAGCCATCCCATTCTACATGTCAGACTAATGCTGTATAAATCCCTTGCCAGTTTAGAGTGTAGGTTTACTGCTAATTACAATCATTTGACCCATTCAAATGATGAAATTCTGAGTGGAGGATTGGCCAGGGATTCTGCATATGGATTTAACCCTCTTCAGTATGCACTTACCTGAGCTTAGTTACAGCAAGGTAAGTAACTCTGTAATTTGAACATGGTTACCCAATTAAAAAAATAATTTAAAAGAGAGGAAAGGAAATAACGAATGAAAATAATTTTAAAAATTCCTACGAATATATATGTTGCTATATCGTAAGTTTGAAGAATGTCACATGAGCCATTTACTCGGGGGGGGGGGGGGGGGGAATCTTCTTCAGAACTTTCTTCTGAATTGTTGTTCATCATACCTGGAACCTCATCCCAGTAGAAATCTAGGTCACTCTAAGCTTCATTACCCAGCACTTTCACTAAGTCTTATGCCGTAAATCCTACAAAACACAGTATCTCCATCACTAAATCTCATTATAGAACAGCAGAAATCAAGGTTAGCCATGGTGAAAAACAGCATTTCGACCTCAAAACTTACAAAATTCGTAACTCAAGAACCATGGCACGCATCGACTCGCGTTTTTTTTCGCAAATGGAAGTAAAGGCTACAGGAAGAAGTAAGTCGCATTCTCGCGAGACTTTCTTTTCTACGAGAAACATGGCAGCGCCCATTGTTGCACACGTGTTTTACTGGGCGCTGGCAGGTGCTCAGCCTTTTGGCTGTGTGATTTCCGGTTGGGCGCTAGCGGGCACGCGCTTGTCAAGAGAGTTAATGTTTGACCCTGGGGGAAAGTGGACTGTTGTGTTTGTTTACCGTTACCCATTGCGAAGAGCTGGATCCCTGGTGAACTAAGGAGGCATGAGAGGCGTCTCTTTGAGATTGAAGTTAAGCTGTTCCTGCATTTCAACCCTGACTGCATGTATAACCAAGGTCATTGCATAATAAGCTGTTCCTGCATTTCAACCCTGACTGCATGTATAACCAAGGTCATTGCATAATAAGCTGTTCCTGCATTTCAACCCTGACTGCATGTATAACCAAGGTCATTGCATAATGAACAGTGTAATCAACTGGACTGGTGTAACCTTCACTTTCTTGCAAATGGTAACTGCCTTAACAAGCATGTATGAAGCAATTTGTCAGCAAATTTTGGCTTAGTTTTGATTCTTTTTGTTGTTCTTCTTAATCTTTCTGATTGTGTGTAAAGGTGTACAGTTTATCCAAAAGAATCTGAGCTTGATTTATTTGCTCTGTGGATATAATAGGTTAAAATGTCATATTGTCAGAAGCCAAAACAGTGAAAAGTGTGTACGGTGTGCAATGATTTATTTTCCTTTTAAAAAAAAAAAAAAATTCCACTTGGATTTTACATATTGAATACCTCAGGCTTTCTCTGCATCTGTTCAAAGTAAGAGCGAAATTTTATGCCCCTTTTCGTCCTCATTTGCTGTTGTCATACTAACCAAACAAACGTAAACAAAAATGTTTTCTCTCCTACGTTTTACCTATGTTGTTTCCATAATTGTAGCATTGCTATTTTACCCAAAATGCATTTATGTCTATGCTCATTACAAAGCTCACATTTTACCCTTTCCATGGATGTGTAACAATTGCGTGTTGGATTTGTATTAGGGGACATGAAATAAAATTTTAAAAAAAGCATGAAAATCACGCGTCTGCAACGGATGTAAGCACGTGCGGTGCACACATCTGCAGGGATGTGATGTAATCATGTTAGTCTGCCGCGCCTGTCATGAAAGTATAAAGGGCATATTGTCCGTTAGTCACGAGGACTGTAAGGACAGGAGTGAGCATCCATGTACCTCTGCACAGCATCAAATTTGGAAGAATATAGTGCATTCCTGGAAATTGTTGAACATTTCATTTCGCCGTTGGTGATTTTCACATCATCAATTGGAATGATTTTGGGTTAGGCATACCTGGTTGTTTTGCTGGGAATGATTTTGGGGTAGGCATACCAGGTTGCTTTTGCAGAGCTAACAGAAAAAAAAACAGGAGCAGAGAAGTTTCATGGGCAAACACCGCTTTCTGGTGCCAAAGGGAAAACGGGGAGGCACGGCGTACAGACACTGAACTGAATAGAAAGGAAGAAGAGCCACAGATGATATGACACAGTTGTGCAAACTCGAAAGACGAAAATGTGGAAACGTTGCATGTAATTCTGTGAGACTTTTTGGAAAGTTTGACAGGATTCTTGCAACTGAATTTATAAGAATAAACACTTCTGTTATTGGTCCTTGGAAAATATTGGCATGCTCTTTAGTGTAGTACGTGAAGTGCCTAGAAACCCAGTTGGGATTATAAATGGACTAGAAATGTGAGGCCCAGAAGAAAAGGCCATATGATTTTAATTTTCCAAACGGTATCAGTGACTGGTTTTTATAGGGAGTCTCTAGAACTCTCACCAGTGGGCTTTTGGGAATCCCCAGAATTTTGGAAAGGTTGACAGAGTGAACTTTTGCTGCTGGAAATGGCAGACTTTGTTATGGCCTGCTCCTGCGAAGCCAAACCAACCTGGAAGGAGAAACTGAACTTCCGGGCGACACTCAAATGCCGGCGTGCCGTTTCAGGCTTTAGAGACTGAGCGACACATTTATGTTAACAGAACCCCTGAAGATGTCCGAGGTAGTTCTTGACTTTTTTTTTTGGATACCTAGAAAGCCCATGTGAACCCGAATCAGATGTTGTGTAGATTATGCCCTTCTCAAGTATTTAGCACTTCTTATTTTTGCCTGTTGTATTCCTCCTGTCGGCAGGCCAACTGCATCGACTCCACAGCAGCGTCGGAGGCAGTGTTTGCCGGAGAGGTCAGCAAACTGAAGTCGGAGAAAATCAAACCTTTGGAGCAGCTGACCTTGGAGCCCTACGAGCGTGACCACGCCGTCGTCGTTGGAATTTACAGGTGAGAGGTCCTGGCAGACCCAGGTGGAGACGAAAACAAGGCTTTTTGCCGCATATGCAAAAGCGCCCTAGACAGTGAATAATTTGACTTGTGTCAGTATTTCGTGATCATTTTTCTTAAAATTATCCTTCAAGCAAGTCGTTAAATTTTTCATGTTAAAAAGTGCTTGAAAAGTTCTTAAAAAGTCCTTGATTTTGTTTGGTCAGAAATGCGTCTGAACTTGGGTCAGAGCTAGAAAGAGGTTTGTGCATATCTACCTCCGAGTAGGTTGGTTCTCGTACAGTGAGATGGGTGTGTGTCCAGACATTTTAGAGTATGGTTGTTGATTCTGAAGAAACTTCCAATTCTTAGTTTTCTGTTTGGAAGCTGATTTTTCTGTTTCGTATGGAGACAGTGCAGTTTTGTAGACTGAAGTAATTCACCTTGTGTACCTTCTGCACACCAAGCGGTAGAGACTCGTTTCCAGGTACCAGAGAGTGTTTGGTAAGTATTACGGAAATTATAGCTTTTATTCAGGAATGTTAATTATGCGGTGGTGTCTGCAGTCTTTGCCCACAAACGGCTTTATTTCTGCGAACAAATTTTAGAGATAACTCATTAATGAGTATAAGGATTGAGGACGGTTGTGTGTTTTTTTTGCTGGTTTTGTACTCGACAAAGACTGGGGTCTGGTTTAGTCATTACGCTGGATGCAGTGATGTAAACTCCGTGATTGTCAGAACATGTTTTGCTGATGACGTTGTCAAAAGCAGAGTGAATCACATCAATCCCCTGTTTTTTTTCAGAAAATGTTCTCTGATGGCATTAGCATATGCCCAAGTGAATTTTATTACCCCTTGATTGCCAGAATATGTTCGGCTGGTGAGTTTGTCGTATGCCAAGTGAATATTATTAACTTCTTAATTGTCAGAAAATGTTCTCTGATGACACTGTCGTATGCCTGAGTGATACACATCATTTTCTTGCATGCCAGAACAAAAACAGATGGTGTAGATTGTACTCATCTAGATATCACTGGATTTCATTTTACACCATTCTGTGAGAAGCCACTTGTGCTCCTCTGAACTGTCGCTGAATTTCTGTTTACACCATTCCATGAAAAGCCCCTTGTGCTCCTCTGAACTGTCGCTGAATTTCTGTTTACACCATTCCATGAAAAGCCCCTTGTGCTCCTCTGAACTGTCGCTGAATTTCTGTTTACACCATTCCATGAAAAGCCCCTTGTGCACCTCTGAACTGTCGCTGAATTTCTGTTTACACCATTCCATGAAAAGCCCCTTGTGCTCCTCTGAACTGTCGCTGAATTTCTGTTTACACCATTCCATGAAAAGCCCCTTGTGCTCCTCTGAACTGTCGCTGGATGATCAGCCACTAAGGAGAAATGCACCAAGGGAAATGCTGTGTTCCCAGCTGTCTGCAGCTCACCTTCCCTTCAGACTTGAAAGTCTCTATGCTGATACACAACATAGGCGCAGACGACACATGTAGGTACAGCACAGAACTGAACTGAGCGTGTATGTCTCAACTATGAAGAGGGTACAAAGTATGACAATGGGAGAGGAGTTTTGAGGAAAGACAGTCTCAACGTGTCTGCATTTTTTTCACTACAAAGTAGTGGGGACTATGGGATAGGAGTTTTGAGGGAAAGACAGTCTCAACATGTCTGCATTTTTTTCACTACAAAGTAGTGGGATGGGAATGATACAATAATTTGGGAAGACAGTCTGAAATGTCTATGCGTGTCTAACTGTGCCAGCACTGGCAAAAATGTGATTGGAGGCAGGTGGGTCTAATCAAATCTCATTCAACAAAGAATTAATCCGGACCAGCCGCCGTGGCGAAGTGGTTAGCGTCACAGACTCTCGGCTGGGAGGTCGTGGGTTCGAATCCCATCAGAAGTCATGTGGGTTTTTTCTGCCCTGACCGGCTCCTACCCAGAGTTGAGTTGCTGCGGACTCAGTTGGGAAGACTGGGACCACACAGTTGAGTTTCATCCACTTAATGGATGCGTTTCTGAGAGTGTTGTTCAAATTTCTTGACCAACACTGCAGGTGCCTGTATCTCTCGGGCCTGGTTGATGCCGGGATATATTATGAAAGGAAGCGTAGAGTACAGCCCTGTCATGCAGTCTCAGACCAAAATGGAAATCCGTAGCATCATCTTAATCATCCTCATTGTCATCAATCAGCATAAAAAAAGTCTCAAATTCTGTGGCCCTTCATGCCCTGCTCTCATGGTGACCTCAATTTCGATGTCCTCTCTGCATCGGTGGCCTTGGTTTGGTTCCGTCAGGGTCGCCGGTATCGGCGAGTCCATGGGGGCTGTCGCTGGACGGGCGTGGTGGCGCCCTTCGGAGGGAAAGCTTACTCATGCCGGCTCCGCGACTAAGCAATTATTGTCCTTAGTAGGGGGCTTAGTAGGTGGTGTCCTGCGTATGTTAGATCAGAGCAGGCGCCACCGAACACCACCAAAGTGACTCGGCAGCAGTGCAGTGTCTCCTCCGGTGGGTTGCCTCTTGACTGTTCCCTGTGGATTGCTGGTGCCGGGGCTGCGGCGGGGCCAACCGGGCTGTGGCTGTGGACAGGTTGTCGGAATGAGCGGCGTGGGTGCACTGCCTCTGAGGTGGCGCAGAGGTTGCGACAGCAAAAAAAAAAAAAAGAAAAAAAAAAAGAATTAATCCGGTAGTTTCCAGGTAAAAGGTAGATGCATAATTTTTGTTTACAGAGATCCCCCAAAATGCACATGTGTTCATAAATGAGTTCTGAAGTTCAGCTGTACACATAAAACCTAATTCTATGGGACACTGTGATGCACATCATTTTTCAAGTTCATCATGCCAGCCTGCTAGTCTTAGCACACCTGTGGTAAAATGATTGGTGTAGGCTAAAAGATGACAACAGTACAAGCCAGAGTTTCTCCCCCTTGCCTGGTCATTTGTGGTCGCACCTCTTTGCATACATTTTGACCTACTGACGTAAAAATTGCAAAGAGCTGTGGTCAAAACTGTGAACCTGCAATGGTTCAATAAAGCAGAAATCTGAAATATGGCTGTCGACGAAAACTTTCAGTTTGTCAGTCCAGCTTTACTGTAGGCTGTGTCTGATTCATTCAGAACAATTCATGCTATGCACAGCCCAGCCAACTGCAGAGGGTCATATCAGAGCTGCCAGCTTGTTGAAGTCGATTCTTAAAACGAATGGACACTCACTCACACACACACACACACACACACACACACACACACACACATTACTGAAGCAGATTTCTTTGAAAAAAGAAAACAAACAAAATCCAGAATTTTTTCAACATCTTTATTCTGTAAAATCAGAGAGGAAAAGTGTTGATCTCTTTCGGAAACTCAAAAATCATGTCAGATGGGACATCTCTGAAAACAATGTTTTTGTTGACCCTCTGAGAACATTTTTGTTGACATCTAAAACATTTTTTTGTTGACCTGAGAACATTTTAGTGGACCCTCTGAAAACGTTTTTGTTGACCCTTTGAAAACATTTTTGCTGACCCTCTGAAAAAATTTTTGTTGACCCACTAAGAACATTTTTGTTGACCTCTGTAAACAACATTTTTGTTGACCCTCTGAAAACATTTTTGTTGACCTTTGAAAACATTTTTGTTGACCCTTTTTGTTGACCTCTGAAAACATTTTTGTTGACCTTTGAAAACATTTTTGTTGACCCTTTTTGTTGACCTCTGTAAACATTTTTGTTGACCTTCCAAAAACAAAGACATAAAAAGGTGAACAGAAACACTTGTTGTAGTAAGCAAATCAAAAGGGGCGAGTACATTTTCAACACATTGTTTTTTGCCAAGACGCTACAAAAACAACAGAGAACTAAAAGCTGGTTAAAATGGTACTCCCCAGATCACAGTCAGAGGGTTGTAACAACCCCCAGAATCTTCAGTCCATTGGTATTTGGCTTCGGCTGAGTTTGTATCTACAGAAGATTTGTTTGATTACAATCATGAAAAAGACAGGGGGAGAGAGGGAGAAAGTTGGGAGGGGGGGAATAAGAACGTTATGTTACAGTGGAGGTGTTGAGAATATTCTGTTACAGTTTATATTCTGTTACAGTGGGGGTGAGAAGAATATTTTGTTACTGTTTTAGTCTTAAATGTATTGTGCTTAACAACGAAAGTGTCCTGTAGGTGGTGACGGTGATTTTAGGGCACTCTGGAGACTTTTTAAACTATATAAAGGTTACTGCCCTTCATTTTTTTTTTTTTTTTTTTTTACGCTTTTCCTTCCACTCCCTCTTGAAGGCAGCATTCCGTTTTGTTACTGCCACTATGCACTGTCTTTATATGGAAGGCTCTTCAGTTTAGATTATTCGTTGTTCTCATTCATTTGGATTTCACTGAACTGTGTATTCACCTATTTGTCTGTCTTTGATCTGTTTCAGACCACCACCCAAGAAATGAAGATGTACCCACGCTCATTGTCATCCTCATTTTATGCAATTCTCCATTTAAAAAAATTTTTTTTTTAAAAACCTCATTGTCTTATCTTGTATACCATGACTATAAAGTGTGGAAGAACTTGGTGTCTCGACTGTGTCGTATCAGTGTGCATCTTCAGTGGTGTTCTGTGTGTGGGTGATGTTTTACGCCAGTTAAAATTCCGTCAGTTCTTGCTACAGGGTGTTACCACCTAGTGTGCATGGAGGAGTTGGAGGAAGGGAGGAAGTGGGGGGTAGAAAACCTTTTCCTTTTTGATCTTCAGCTCTTGAAAGAAGCTTTATCTCGTTTTGTTGTCAGCGGAAAAAAAAAAAAAAAAAAGAAAACGAGGTGAAATTAGATTAACTCACTGAACTCACTGAACCCTGCGACTGACCAATTGTCGGCTGAGACACGCCCCCTCCCAGTGCCTGCAGCCGGCAATTGTCGGTCAGCGATACCCACTTTCACTTCTAATCACATTAATATTCATTAGGAAAGGGAGCTTACTCTACGATATCCACTTTCACTTCTAATCACATTAATATTCATTAGGAAAGGGAGCTTACTCTACAGTGCATTCCTTCCTGGTGATTTGGCTAGGTTCGAGGGCTGTTTCTGAGCACATTTACACATGTTTTTTTCTTCATTTCAGAAGCCAAAATGAGCAAACGTGCACGATACACTGTTAAACAAGTCGTAGATGAGATTTTCCTGGATGATGACTCCAATTTCGACCCCGAAGTGACCGATTTAGAGAGTTGAAAGATGGTGAAGCTTCTCAAGCTTCGTGGATCGCGAGTCTGTATGTTGACAAAGCCGCCGAATGCCACTCAAATGATTGTGAACATGCATGACAACAAAAAGTAGGGTTTTTTTTTTTTTTTTTTTTTTTTTTTTTTAAAACCCAACCTTTATTTCGAAAAAATATCACAAACAAATAAATCATGCTGAACAATTAAGTAGTGGTGAAAAACAAGTGCAGGTTAACAATTCTTCAATCATTATACTAATGACTTGGCAAAGATTGAAATTGAGAAGGGCAAAAAAAACTGAAGATGAAGTAAATGGGAAAATGTATGTTGTAAATATAAAAACCCTTCACTAGCTGCATGAGGAAACCATCACAATCTCTCTTGAAGACAGATCTATGTGTATCGCCTGCTCTGAGGCCTTTCGTCCGCTGGATCGGACTCATCAGGGAGACACAGCTGATTGTATCTGTGCTCTTGGCGTCAAATAAATCATAAGACAGTGAAATTTTGACATAACACATCTATCCATCAGCAAGAATGCAAATTTAAACAAGTTTCATCCAGTAGTTTTTGAGATATAGATGTTTTATTTGGGTAACCATACATTTTGCTGTCAACTCCCAAAACCTTCAGGCTGGGCGTGTCTTTCTCTAGTAAAATAGGCAGGGCACATAGAGTTGAACTTAGCTTTATTTATACTAACAAATGTTATCTGGAGAGGAAGCTTTCATCAGGAGTTTGAGCATAGATGAAGACCGAAATATTCCAGGGTAAAAAATTGTTCAAGCGAGGGGAGCCTTTATTACTGTACTGAAAGGAAATTAGTACGACCATGTAACAAGATCAATGGCCTTGTTTAGACAGCCCTCTGGAAAACTGTTGACGGAGGGGAAGACATAGAAAAAGGCCAGGAACAGTTGAATAGGAATTCTGTGGAATGGACAGAAAAAAACATCTTCAGAGACTTGGCAAAAAAACTACGACAGTGTAGGAACCGAATGATTATTTAGTGTGGTGAATCCCACAGACTTAACACTTTCATCCTCAGCCGTCTTCACGCTCCAACCAGCTGTACAGCTATGTGGTATTAAATTTAAGAGGCTCAAACATTGGGACCACTGAACCAATTGTTATCTTTCATCTTAAAGATGATGCAACACGCAAGTTATCCCATTTACTATTCAAATAGAGGGAGTCTAAAAAAAATGAAATGCACACACTAATACTGAATCAAAGCAAGTTCTCGGTGTCGGGTTGCTACTAACGGCATTCTGATTTAAAACAGCCATGCAGTTACTATGACAATCAAAGGTTTGAGGGGCCGGGGAAGAGGTCTTTCATGGGAAGTAAATCTGTGGGGGGAAACAACGTTACAGAAGATTGAATCTTCATCGGAACATAGTTTTTATTTGGTGGTAAATTCAGTACAAAGACAAAAACATCTAAACAAAAACACTGAAACAAGAATCGGTGGATCCAGAGTCTGCATTTGAAGGTAAATCTAGTACAAAGACAAAAATGTTCTGGTTGAAAAGTTTTTCATCAGTAGATAATCTTCCTTTGAAGTAACACACAAAGAGAAAAACATTTTTGATGAAAATAAGCCTTTAAAGAGAAAGTGTTATCGTGATGGTCATCCTAGGAAAGTCAAAGAAACATGCTGAAAAAAAAGGCAAGTGCTTTATTTTGAGACTGATGTTAATATAGATCAAGGTGGAATCATTTCAGGAATAAAATGAGTGCTTACAAGGAGAACATTTTTATCGGAAGGTTTCACTGTTGTTTGCGCTGCGGTGTTTGATGCATTTACTCAGCCTTTATAAACATGAATGTATGTTATGGCACCTGTGTCTGTGCTTCTGTCGGTCAAATAGGGGAAATAAGTCATCTTCAAGTCTTTTGAAAGTTCAGAAAATGACCTTCGTCACCCATTTGGTGAAAGTCGGGCCCAGTGGGGAAAAGCGATCTTATTTGTTTCAAAGGCCTGACAGATGAACAAAATGCTATGGATATGACCGAGTCAGACAAACGACTTGCCAAAGATGAAGCAACCATACCAGTCCAATGTTCAAATGACAATGTTGCTGCTCATCAGCCACCATTGGAATTACACCACAAGACTTTTAGTTCTGTGTATAAGTGTGGTACGTGTTCAAAGAATGCTTTTTCTCACAGCGGTTACAAATCCCACACCAGTGGCGTACAGTGGAAGCAAGCGCGCAACAAGATGGCCTTTTGGAGAGCCGAGAGAAAAAAAAGTCTACAGAAGCTGAGAACAAAAGAAGACCTGAAAGAACATGGCCAGACTAAGAAAAAAGACCTAACACACAACATGCACACACACACACACACACACACACACACACGGTTCTTTAATATGGCACACCAGTGATTCGTCACACATTTTGTGTGATGATGACAAGAGATTTTGTTCTTTGTGCAGAACACAACTTTTTTTTTTCTGTCTAACCATTACTAACATTCTGTAATTCAACAAAAGTACACTTTATTTCCTCCATTTTAAAAAAAACAGCTTGAGAATTGGATATTTAGTTCCAGAGATATCCGCATTTCACACATGCTGGTGGCTGGCGATGAGGATTTATGCAAAACAGAATGTCTGGCGGTGTGAAAGGGTTAAGCTCATCAAGAGAGATGTGCATACTGTGGCACTGGCTCATGAAGATCCAGCAGTCATTCTCATAGCTGTTGGAAACTGTGTGAAGATGTTGTCTGCCCTTACATCTGTCCCTGAAACAAATAAAAGGTGGTGTATATTGGATCTTTCCTGGGGAAATCGACCAATGAAATGTCAGGTACCTCAATGTTCTCTGCTATTCTACCTGCCTCATAAAGACAGTTGTGCACCCTCTATGACAGTGTTAACATGCAGAGTCCCCCCCCCCCCCCCCCCCCAACCTCAATCTATAAGTAATAATCAGTAACAGCTCCTGTCAATTTCAGGAGTTTTCTGAACAATTTTTGTGGTATTGAAAATCTCGCACACACACACACACACAGAGCTTTTCTCAATGGTCAGATGTTACCTAAATGTATTCCAACAGAAAACTGCTCCTACTCACACGTCATACTTAGTTGTGTGAAGATAGCGATTGAAAAAACAAGGCAATATCTTGGGCATAGTAATATTTAGCAGGTTACTAGTGGCAACAGCCTTGAAATTGGGAAGTCATATCAACCTGCCACGTTAAAAAACAAACTGATTTTAATTGCTCTTGTTTTCATACAACACATACAAACATGTCTTAGCAGTTTACTTGTGGCGACTGCCTTAACATCATGGAGTCACATCTTTCTGCCATGGTAAAAAAAAAAAAAAAGATTTTAAGTGCATTTGTTTTCATGCAACATACAAACATAATAATACAATCTAATAACCCCTCCCCCAAAACAAAACAAAACACACAACACACACACACACACACACACACACACACAAACCTGAGTTAAAAAGCATTAACATTCACACAAGCATACATTAGAATGCATTTCTGTATACACTATCAAATACATAAGTACATATATACCTACATACATATCACAAACATGATTACATAAATGTCTTCATATGAACATGGATCTCTATAGGTGAGACATACCATCCATTACATGATGTACAATTCTGTAAATTGTAATTCGAAACAAGCGCGAGGAGAAAAATTAGTGCAAGGGATGCTTATGTTACTGTTCCAAGTACATTTTATGGTTCCAGGGCACAGTAATCCAATCCAATTTTTTAAGAAAATTTTGAAATGCTTGTTGAATAAGTGGTTCATAACTTGACCCTTTTGGAATGAGCAAGGGCTGCTCCATAGTTAGTTTTCACTGGACAATAATACACACATCTCTGAACTTGTGAAATACCCAGTTTGATATTTGCAGGAAAAGTGATATGACGCGCAACACAGAGCAGCAAAACTATCATCTTACGAGCCTTTATATAATCAACCAGTCATTAACTGATTAAACAATTAGCTAAGCTGACCACAGTCCACCTGCACCTACACATCAGGACTGCATGGCAGCTCTACATCCACCCTGACCACTGACACTGACCACCAACTCTACACCTTCAGGGCTGCATGGCAGTTCTACATCCACCCTGACCACTGACACTGACCCGTCAACTTCAGGGCTGCATGGCAGTTCTACACCCACCCTGACCACTGACACACATGACCATCAACTCTACGCCTTCAGGGCCGCATGGCAGTTCTACATCCACCCTGACCCCTCACACTGACCATCAGCTTCAGGGCTGCATGGCAGTTCCATGTCAACTTGACCACTGACAGTGACCATCACCTTTGCCCGCCCTCCTCGTCTCGTACGTCGATTGATGACAGGTGAAGCTGGTAAAGACAAAGTGTAAGCTGCATACAGAGGAAGCTCAGAGCAAAAGTGTTCAACTGAACAACATGATTCAAAGCAGGGAAAGGGGTATGCCACCTGATGACCCCAAGGGGGAAAAAGTGCATCCAAACGCGAGTAAAAAAAGCAAAGAGAGGGAGTGTGCAAAAGGTCGATCAAACAAGGCAGGAAATGCATCCAAAGACGGAAGAAAGGAGAGAAAAAAAAAAAAAAAAAAAAAAAGGTGGGTTTCTGAGCCACACACTTTGTATGAATGAGGATAAGCAACAGATGTTCCCATAGAGAGGTTACGTGTGTTTTGACCATACACAGTCAACGAATGACGACGAGCAGAAAACTGCCCATATACAGATAAGAATCCCCAACTTCTGAAAGTTGGTGAATGAAGAAAACGTATAAAACCGCTGGGATATAAATCATCACATCCTGATTTGTTACAGCTGGTAATAGAGGATAAACAACAAATTGCCTGTGTATTGGTTATGGGCGTCCTGATCAGTCATTGCACAAAAATGAGAAGTAGTGGTCAATGAGGACAGGTAGGAAAGTGACCTTACACATACTATGAGAATTCAAACAACTTGCAATGAGGACAGGCAGGACAGTGACCTTACACATACTATGAGAATTCAAACAACTTGCAATCGGTGAATGATGATGGGGTATAAATTACCAGACAGGTAATAAAAGCATGCGCTTCTGCACAGATGAGTCAGCTAATCTGAAACGTATTACTTGTTCACCACAAAGATTAAACTACACACACTCATCACGTCAGAACACAAGGGGCATACTTCAAGTTTCACACAACTTCTAGTCGGTTCTTCTGGCATTGGATGTAGAAGATCTTGCCAGTCAGGAGGAGGAAGACGAGGATTTGCAGACTCGGCATAGACACAGGCTGACTTTGGTCTGCACACACGCCATGCTTGAAATCTTAAACATCACATGCCTCTTCACTATGGTAGATGATGGAAAATGAAAAACACACAACAACTGAAAATCAGTTTTGAAAAATACAAAGAATTGTGCATTCTAACAACACTGAGGTTTTTGCTTTTTTTTCTTTTCTTTTTTTTTTTGGGGGGGGGGGGGGGGGGGGGGGGGGGGGGGGGAGAGGGAGAGGTGTATCGCCATCAGCCAGCATGGTGGAATGGTGTTATCATTTGAATCTGGACTTTGGAGACTGAAGGGTTGAACCTCACACCTATGATGCATTTGCAGATAATTCCACCTGAACAGGCCCCTACCCCTAGCTGTTGAGTGTGCTGTGGGACTCAAACTGGAAGACGAACACCACGCACTGAAGTTTCATTCACTTCAATAGTTCATGGATGTGTGTGACAGCGTTGTTCAAATTGTTACACTGAAAATACTAAGGTGTATATTCACTTTATGGACGTGTCTGACACAGCTGTGTAAAAAATCTGGAAGGCTAACACCACACACTGAGGTTTCATATTCACCTCATGGTTGTGTCAGATGTAGTACCTAGGCCTGTGTGGTTAGTTCATGTCAAAATCTTCAATGTGTTTTGGTGAAGTTGGGGAGCATTTTGATTTTCTTCAGAAAAAAAAAAAAATATTGATGGAAATAATGTTGTTGTGATGATGTAGCGTTTGTGAACCCACAGTGATTTGCCTGTGTGTGGGGCCAGGGTCAGCATATGTGCGACCCAGGAAAAAAAATGTTTGATGTACATTCTTCATGGAGTATTGGGGACAGAATTTTATGTAGATTGGCCAAGGAAGAAAACAAAACAAAGTGCAGGTTAGGGAGAGAGAAAGAAGAAATTTTTTTTTTTCTGGGGAAGAACTTTTTAATTTTTCTTTTGGTGTTCATGAAAGAAAGGCAGTCAGATGTGTAGTTGCATGCGGGGCACATGATTGCCTTTGCATATAGGAGTGTGTATGTAGAGACCATCGAGTGACATAACCATACAGTCTTAACCAGTGAGGATGAGCAGAAAACGGTCTACATACAGAGAGAGATGAGAGTCCCAACTTCACAGTCGTTGAATGAAGACAAGATCTAAACCGCCTGCATGCAGAGATTGTGGGTGTCCTGCCTGTGCAGAGATTGTGGGTGTCCTGCCTGTGCAGAGATTGTGGGTGGCAGAGATTGTGGGTGTCCTGCCTGTGCAGAGATTGTGGGTGTCCTGCCTGTGCAGAGATTGTGGGTGTCCTGCCCAGTCACAGTCAAAAACATCTAGCAGAAGTAGCAAACTGCCTGTAGGTCAGGGGCATCCAGGATATTCACAGTCCGTAAATGAAGATAGGTAGGAATGTGACTTTATACAGATTATGAGTATTTAGACTCTCACACTTGGTGAATGATGATAAATTACAAGTGTGTATGTCTGTTCAACAGAGAGTCAGCTATCTGAAACATATTACTTGTTCACCATCAAGATTGATATAGACACACTCAGCACTTCAGCACAGAGGGGAGATAGACTAATGTTCACACAGCTCACCGTTGGTTCTTCTGGCGTTGTATGATGAGGACGTTGACAGCCAGGAGCAGGATGATGATGACCTGCAGACCCAGAACGGCCCCAGTCATCTCCACAGGATAACGCTGTCTCCCACCTTCAACACATGTCATGTCCTGTCATCTCCACAGGATAACGTTGTCTCCCACCTTCTACAGATGTCATGTCAGTCATCTGCACAGGATAACGTTGTCTCCCACCTTCAACACATGTCATGTCCTGTCATCTCCACAGATAACGCTGTCTCCCACCTTCAACATGTCATGTCCTGTCATCTCCACAGGATAACGCTGTCTCCCACCTTCAACACATGTCATGTCCTGTCATCTCCACAGGATAACGTTGTCTCCCACCTTCAACACATGTCATGTCCTGTCATCATCTCCACAGGATAACGTTGTCTCCCACCTTCAACACATGTCATGTCCAGTCATCTCCACAGGATCGCTCGGTCTCCCCACCTTCAACACATGTCATGTCCAGTCATCTTCATAGGATAACGCTGTCTCCCACCTTCAACACATGTCATGTCCTGTCATCTCCACAGGATAACGTTGCCTCCCACCTTCAACAGATGTCATGTCCAGTCATCTCCACAGGATCGCTCGGTCTCCCTCCTTCAACACATGTCATGTCCAGTCATCTCCACAGGATAACGTTATCTCCCACCTTCAACACACATGTCATGTCCAGTCATCTGCACAGGATCGCTCGGTCTCCCTCCTTCAACACATGTCATGTCCCAGTCATCTCCACAGGATAACGCTGTCTCCCACCTTCAACAGATGTCATGTCCAGTCATCTCCACAGGATAACGCTGTCTCCCCACCTTCAACAGATGTCATGTGCTGTCATCTCCACAGGATGACGCTGTCTCCACCTTCAACACATGTCATGTGCTGTCATCTCCACAGGATAACGTTGTCATGTCCAGTCATCTCCACAGGATGACGCTGTCTCCCACCTTCAACACATGTCATGTCCTGTCATCATCTCCACAGGATAACGTTGTCTCCCACCTTCACACATGTCATGTCCAGTCATCTCCACAGGATAACGTTGTCATGTCCAGTCATCTCCACAGGATAACGTTGTCATGTCCAGTCATCTGTCATGTCCAGTCATCTCCACAGGATAACGTTGTCATGTCCAGTCATCTCCACAGGATAACGTTGTCATGTCCAGTCATCTCCACAGGATAATGTTGTCATGTCCAGTCATCTCCACAGGATAACGTTGTCATGTCCTGTCATCTCCACAGGATAACGCTGTCTTCCACCTTCAACACATGTCATGTCCAGTCATCTCCACAGGATAACGCTGTCTTCCACCTTCAACACATGTCATGTCCAGTCATCTCCACAGGATAACGCTGTCTCCCACCTTCAACACATGTCATGTCCAGTCATCTGCACCACAGGATCGCTCGGTCTTCCTCCTTCAACACCTGTCATGTCCTGTCATCTCCACAGGATAACGCTGTCTCCCACCTTCAACACATGTCATGTCCAGTCATCTCCACAGGATAACGCTGTCTTCCACCTTCAACACATGTCATGTCCTGTCATCTCCACAGGATAACGCTGTCTTCCACCTTCAACACATGTCATGTCCAGTCATCTCCACAGGATAACGTTGTCTCCCACCTTCAAACACGTCATGTCCAGTCATCTGCACAGGATCGCTCGGTCTCCCACCCTCAACACATGTCATGTCCTGTCATCTCCACAGGATCGCTCGGTCTCCCTCCTTCAACACATGTCATGTCATGTCCAGTCATCTCCACAGGATAACGTTGTCTCCCACCTTCAACACCTGTCATGTCCAGTCATCTCCACAGGATAACGCTGTCTCCCACTTCAACACATGTCATGTCCAGTCATCTCCACAGGATAACGTGTGTCTCCCACCTCAACACATGTCATGTCCAGTCATCTCCACAGGATAACGCGGTCTCCCACCTTCAACACATGTCATGCTTGAAATCTTAAACATTAAATACTATGACAGATGGTGGAAAATGAAGGCAAACTGAAAAATAATTTTGAAAAATATCAACATATGTATATTTTAGCAGGCATGAGGTTTTTTTTTGGTTTCTTGTTTTTTTTTTTTTTTTTTTTTTTTGGGGGGGGGGGGGGGGGGGGGGGGGGGGGGGGGGGGGTGGGGGTGGGGGGGGGGGGGGGGGGGGGGGGAGGGGGGGGTAGGGTGTGCATGTGTGTATTGATAATTAGCCAGCATGGTGGAGTGGCGATATCACTTGGATGTGGACTGGGAAACTGAAGGGTTGAACATCACACGTGGCATGCACTTGCATAAATTTCCACTCAAGCTGGCCCCTACCCCTAGCTGTTGGGTGTGCTGTGAACTCAAACTGGAAGATGAACACCACGCACTGAAGTTTCATTCACTTCATGGATGTGTGCGACAGTGTTGTTCAAATTACAACACCGAAAATACTAAGGTGTCACTGAATTTACACATGTGTCTGATACTATAGTTGTGTCAAAAACGGGAAGACTGACACCACATACTGAAGTTTCATATTCACCTCATTGTTGTGTATGGTGTAGTTGTTTAAGCTGGAATACTGACACCACATATTGAAATTTCACCCATTTTAGGAATGTGTCAAGGACAATGTTGCTAAAACTGCTGACCGTCACTGCAGGTGTCTGCGTCTCTTGCACCTTGGCAACACCGACATACATGCAAGCATAAACTACAACTCTTGTCATGCAATCTCAGAGCAAAATAGAACGCTGTAGCATCACCTTCACTGAACATCAGAATGAAGTTTTTACATTTTCTGTCCATTTATGCCCTGGGTTAGTTGCCTTATGACGGCTAGACACAGAGCACTCTCTTATGATTGCCAGTGCTTGGGCTGTGATGGGACAACCCTGGGTGTGAACGCTGAGCGCCCGCCAGCGCCCGGTAAAACACGTGGCAACAATGGGCGCCGCCATGTTTCTCGTAGAAAAGGAAGTCTCGCGAGAACGTGACTTCCTTCTTCCTGTAGCCATTTACTTCCGTTTGCAAAAAACCGCGAGTCGATACGTGCCGTGGTTCTCGAGTTACGAAATTTTTAAAGTTTTGAGGTCGAAATGCCGTTTTTTTTCACCGTGGCTAACCTTGAGTTCTGCCGTTCTATAATGAGATTTAGTGATGGAGATACTGTGTTTTGTATTTACGGCATAAGACTTAGTGAAAGTGCTGGGTAATGAAGCTTAGAGTGACCTAGATTTCGACTGGGATGAAGTTCCAGTATGATGAACAACAATTCGGAAGAAAGTTCTGAAGAAGATTTTTTTTTTTATTTCCCGAGTAAATGGCTCATGTGACATTCTTCAAACTTACGATATAGCAACATATATATTCGTAGAATTTTTTAAAATTATTTTCATTTCGTTATTTTCCTTTCCTCTCTTTTAAATTAATTTTTTAATTGGGGTAACCATGTTCAAATTACGGAGTTACTTACCTTGCCGACGGTTTCGGTGTAACTAAGCTCAGATAAGTGCATACTGAAGAGGGGTAAAGATAGACATTTAAAAGTGGACATATAAGGGTGGACATAATTCAGTGAACTCACTGACTGTATGTAGCATCTTATTTGCTGCTGATTGTTATTAAAATCAATAAACAGGACCAAAAAATATATTTATATGAAGCGAATAATCAAATGAAAAAAAACCCACTTTTCTTTGGACAGCTCATAATATACAAGTGACACAAACAAAATGACATGTTTCCCCCATTTATCAACTGCATATTCATAAAAACCAGTACACACACACACACACGCAACACTCATGCACGCACGCACGCACGCTCACATACACACGCACATGCAGCACACACACACACACACACCAACAAAGTGACTACAGAGTACACATCTCAACATCCTACTATATGTACAGGGGTTAGATGGACAAGGGAGTGGGGGGATGGGCTGAGTGGAGGGCACTGGTGTAACACCACTACAAATGAGACAGTGGCCAAGAATGCCCTGCAATATGCCTTTGTCCCTCTCTCTCTGCCTTTGACAAGGCAAGACAAACAGGCAGACAGTGGCCAAGATGCCCTGCAATATGCCTTTGTCCCTCTCTCTGCCTTTGTACAAGGCAGACAGTGCTTAAATAAATGTCAGCGAACCGCCCAGAGAAACGTGGACAAACTAGTCACAAGACAACACACAACGCGTTTTCAACCTCTTAGGTCTTCTTCAGGTGAAACAAAGACGAACAAAATAACGAAAATGCACTTAGCTTTGATCGCTTCAGATTGCTTCTGAGTTCAGCGCAAGGAAGAAAGCGTTGAATGAGAACGAGGCTGTCGGAAGGGAAATAATGTGTGAGTCAAAGTCGTAATGATGATAATAATATTACTGATAGGAATACTAATAATGGTCAAAATATTTTAAAAAAAAAAAAAAAAAAAATGAAAAAAAAAAAGAAAAATAAAAAAAAGAAAAATTAAGACAAGATTACTACCAATCTTGGTGTCAATAAGTATGGGTATGGAGAAAGGAGAGTGGGTTAGAGGATTCTTAAGCACAGGGTTGCCGTGGCAACAGTCTCAGAGGCGAAGGCGATGGTGATGTCAATACTAGTGGTGGTAGTATCAACCACGGCAACCCTGCTGCTTAAGAATCCTCTAACCCACTCTCCTTTCTCCCATACCCATACTATTGACACCAAGATTGGTAGCAATCTTGTCTTAATTTTTCTTAATTTTTTTTTTTTTTTTCTTTCTTTTAAAAAATATTTTGACCATTATTAGTATTCCTATCAGTAATATCATTATCATCATTACGACTTTGACTCACACATCATTTCCCTTCCGACAGCCTCGTTCTCATTCAACGCTTTCTTCCTTGCGCTGAACTCAGAAGCAATCTGAAGCAATCAAAGCTAAGTGCATTTTCGTTATTTTGTTCGTCTTTGTTTCACCTGAAGAAGACCTATGAGGTCGAAACGCGTTGCGTGTTGTCTGGTGACTCCTTTGTCCACGTTTCTCTGGGCGGTTCGCTGACATTTATTTAAGATTTGTTTAGATTTCCGCCTGCAGTCGTCGTTTCACTTTGCAACTAGGCAGACAGTGACCAAGAATACCCTGCAATATGCCTTTCTCTCTCTCTCTGCCTTTGTACAAGGCAAGACAAACATGGCGCAATCCATCTGTACATCCTACTTTCAGTTGCTATGACATCAAAAAAGCGCAGTATTTTGTGTCCTACTTTCAGCTGCCGTAGAATTAAAGTGTGCATTGTTCTTGTCCTACTTTCAGCTGCTGTAGCATGACATCAAAAGCGTGCAATGTTTGAACCCATCTTTCAACTGATGCAGAGTGGCATCAACATGTGTGGTTTTCCTGCCCAACTTTCAGCCACTGTAGAAAAGACACTAAAATGTGCAGTGTTTGCATTCTGCTTTCAACCGCTGCAGGATAACATTGGAGAGAGCAGTGTTTGCATCATGCTTTCAACCGCTGCAGGATAACATTGTAGAGAGCAGTGTTTGCGTTCTGCTTTCAACCGCTGCAGGATAACATTGGAGAGAGCAGTGTTTGCATTCTGCTGTCTGAGCTGCACAATGACATTTACGCGTGCAGTCTCTGCGACCTACTTTCAGCCACTGCACAGTGACATTAAAGTGCGCAGTGTTTTGCATCCTCATTTCAACCGTTGTAAGGTGACATTGATGAGTGCAGTGTTTGCGTCCCACTTTCAAATGCTGTAGGCCACTTGTACTTACAGTGGGAGGTTTCCCTCTCCAGAGGTTTCTGATCTGCCATACCGCTGTCTGAAGAATCTGAAGAAACCGCGAGCATGCCAGTTACAACAGGCTGTTCAGCTTCGTCTGGAACAAGCGGGTCATCTGGTGACTTGTTTTGTGTCATAGATGGGATGTGAGAGGGAGAGTAACAACACTGTACATTGTAATCATCAGTTTTTTTTTCACACAGTCTCTCTCTCTCTCACACACGCACACACACACACACACACACACACACACACCAAACACACATGCACACACACACACACAGAGTCACTCACACACACAAACACACTCACACATACCTGTGCACGCACACCCACATTCACACACACACAGGCACACACACAAAACACAGTCACTCACACACCCAAACACACTCACACATACATGTGCACGCACGCCCACATTCACACACACACGGGCACACACACACACACACACACACACACACACACACACACACACACACACACACACAGGCAGTCAGCTAATTACCATTGTCATGGGAGTGGTGAATCGTACAGCCAGTGGACGACTGGTCGGTATTAGGCGGCACAAGCTGACACTTAAAGGTCCCACTGCCATTCAGACTGGACACAGGCACTTTGGCCACCACCTGGTCAGTCAGCTGACTCCCCAGAGAGAAACTGTACTTGGAACTGCACTGCGGATCTTTCGCTTCTTCTGTCGGCCAGTGGCACTCCATGACGTCTTCTGTGGAAGATGCCCAATTTACTTGTGAATGGTGGGGAAGTTGCATGATCTAGTAGGCTGTAGCCTCTACCATACAAGATGTTCTTACAGGGAAAAAAAAAAAAATAGGACGTACATGGATACAGAAAATACGCAAATCAGAAAGATGTGGGACCCCCCCCCCCCCCCCCCCCCCCCCCCCCCCCCCCCCCCCCCCCAAAAAAGGAAAAAAAAAAAAAAAAAAAAAAAAAAAAAAAAAACAGCCAGCAGCTGACGTGAAAGGAACACACTGTTCTGTGAACCTTCTTTAGGTCTCCGCAACTGGGCCGAGGAAGAAATATGGTCAATTATGTGCAAGGCTTTGGCAAAAAGTCTGCACTGACAGTTCAAGAGTCATAATTATCATTTACATCTGGAAACGATTTATCGACTATATCTGTAGGCTGTTGACTATATCTGTAGGCTGTTGACTATATCTATAGCTAATGTATGATGCAAGTATTTTTTTCCCCTCTTTTTCTCTCAGTGTTTTGATTTTTTTTTTTTTTAATCTAAAACTTATTTGGTTTGGATGTACGCAAATAGTGTGTATTTTTCTCACTAGCCCAGAAAATGTTTGAGACAGACGGACAAACTCAGAGACTGAGAGATGACTATTTTCAAAACTTGGCACAGGAAACGCTGATGATGGTCTTGCGATGAAATTTAGTCTTGTAATTATAGTTAATCATTTCTACTTAAAAAGACAAAACAAAACAAAACAAAAACAAAAAACAGTGCCTTTTTCCTACTGTAGCGTCCCAACATACTGACACCAGTCTCAATGAACGTGTGTGACAAATTCAATCCAAAGGTATGCCAATGCCATGGTATGTAAATCTCTCTCTCTCTCTCTCTCTCTCTCCCACATCCTCTGAGATAACTCCAGCCCCCCATCTCTTTCTCTGTCTGTCTCTCTCTGTCTGTCTTTGTGTGTGTGTGTGTGTGTGTGTGTGTGTGTGTGTGTGTGTGTGTGTGTGTGTGTATCTCTCTGTGTTTTTGTGTGTGTGTGTGTGTGTGTGTGTGTGTGTGTGTGTCTCTCTCTCTCTCTCTCTTTTCTCTGTCTGTCTTTTCTTTGTCCGCATCCATCTTTTGAGATAATTCTGCGCCCCTGTTTCTTCTTTTTGCCTGTCTGTGTGTCTGCCTGTCTGTGTGTCTGTCTGTCTGTGGACAAGTCATCAGTTGTTGAAGAAGAAGGAACACCATCAAGCCCCTATGTTCCACTTTCTAGAGACTTCTGTCTGAGAACAACAGGTGCTTTAATTCCTCATTGTCCTCTTCTACAGTCAAAGGGTTCATGGTTGTGATTGTAACTGTCGGTCTTCTGTTTAACGCAGACAGTTTCATTGCTGAAAATATCATCCGTATGTCCTGCTTAATCTGCATCATCATCATCGTCGTCATCATCATCACAAAATAATAATTTACCATGGTCTGACCACACCATCATGTTAAAGTAAAAATAGAATCTAAAAAAAACCAACCAAACAAAAAAAATCAGTCATTTGAAATGAGAACGTCTTAATTTTCATGCCTGAAAACAATTCTTTTGTACATGTATTTATTCACTATCCGTTAGGCCTCCACTATATGGGATTTTGTGCGAACAAATACATGAAACTTTCTTCCATTCAGTATCAGGCATTACATTTCTAGTTTATCTTTCAAAACCTCTCTTCTTAACATTTATCAAACAGCAGTTCCAGGTCTGGAATCTTCCAAGTTTTTGTCGTTTGTTCATGTGCCCATTTGATTAGAAACAGAGTGTGTGTGTGTGTGTGTGTGTGTGTGTGTGTGTGTGTGTGTGTGTGTGTGTGAGAATGTGTCTGTACGCATTTGGATCTGAATGTAAAGAATGATATGTTATAATAAATGTCAGTGATTACTTTTACTACTACTATAATCATCATCATCAGTAGCAGCAGCAACAGCAGCAGCAGCAGTAGTAGTAGCAGTAGTAATTATAGCAGTAGTGTTGTTGCTGTTGGTGGTGGTGTCATTAATGTCATTATAATTATCATACTTTTCACATTTCACACATCTAATACACAGTCTACATGTGCTTGTTTTTCTCTTTCATTTCCATCTGTCTCATCTGTCTGCCTATCTCTCCCTCCATACCCGACCCTGCATCCCCCCTCCTCTCTTTCTCATGTTGTGAATTCATTCGTTCTGTGAATTTATGTTTGCTTAGTATTGCTATCATGTCTAATACCGCTTCTTGCTACAAAATTTATGTTTTTGTCCTGCATTTACGTGCATTATATTGTTGACTGGTCTAGACCTTTCCAAACACATCTCTCTCTCTCCCCCTCCCCCCCCTTTTTATATCTGCAGAATGATCTTTTTTAATCACTTACAGCACTGCGTTTAGTATTTAAAGTACACACTGTGTGATGTGTTCATTTATTGTGTTTCAGTGAGAGTGTGCTTCATTAAAAATTTTTTCGATTTTATTTCATTGTACTTTGAGATGTGTGTGCGTGCGTGTGTGTGTGTGTGTGTGTGTGTGTGTGTGTGTGTGGGGGGGGGGGGGGGGGGGGGGGGGGGGGGGATGGTGGAGATGGTTTGTTCGTTTGATTCGTTTAGTTGTTTTTTCTTGGTTTGTTCTTGCTGTTGTTCATTTCAGCATGACTTCATTAATTTTGTTAGCTTTCTTTTTGGTAGCATAGTCCATGGTCAGGGTGACGAGCAGGTGAAAAAGCGTCAATGTTTGCCCACCTATCATCCATGGAAATCAAGAATTGTAGCTTCTCCCTCCCTTGTTGTTTCCTTTCCCTTCCGTTTACCTGAGGAAGACTCTGGCTCGGGGAAGTACTGGACGACGATGCTGTGGCGTGTGGCCTTGACGTTGACTGTGAGAGGACACCTCAAGGCAACCTCGCCCTTGTTCAGCACAACCGTTGTGCCGATACACTCAGCCCTGGCCAGGGAAGAGGTCATTGTAATGACGACCATCATGATCCACACAGCTGCTGCTGACCCTGTCAACACACGTCATCCACTGCTGTCAGCTGGGGTGGACTGTTTTGAATTGAAGGAACAGGTCAGTTTATGTTGCACAGCTGCTGACCTCTGGACAGCAAATGTAGCAGTTCTGAGGGATGGGGGAAGAGGTAGGGGTGAGACCAAAACGTTGGATGAAGATGGTCAACTGACACGAGATCCATCCCATCAAGTGAAGATAACCCAGTTCACATGTATAGAAATCAGCTATTCTTTTCTTTATTCACCCTTTACTTTTGCTTCTTTTTATTCAAAAGAAAAAAAATTGTGACGAAAATGCTGATTTCATAACCCAGATTTAAAATGAGCAAAAATGACAAGAAATCAGAAATGGTTGGCAGTTGCTGTTCCCAGCCCAGTCATGTGCACACATCACATCAGGGCTGTGGGAATCAGTCAGTATCCCTGTTGCTGGTCACACTGGTCACAACGAAAACCTCATCAAAGCTGACCATCAGGTCATTTCAGGGCTGTGGGAGTCTGTCAGTCTCTTGCTTTCATCACTTTCCTCCTCTGGTGCATACTTTTAATGCTGTTGATAGTCACTAAGTCAGAGTGGATAAAGAAGGTGATGTTGGGGTCTGGGACTTACTAGGTACATGTACATCCATCTCTCCCTTAAAAAAAAGAACATAAAGAAACAACCCATCTTCCCCCCCTTCTGCCTCCTCCCCTACGAAAAGGTCTTTAAACTGAATATGATTCCTCCTCCCCTAAGAAAATCTATTTAACATGGCACCAGGTTACACCAGATTTTGCACTTTTTTTTTTTTTTTTCAAAACTTTTATGGGGGAGCCCCTGAACCAGCCACCCATCCATCCACTCTGTCCTCCTCCCCAAAATTCTTACTAATTTATTGGAACCCAGGTTTTATCGAAACTTTGAACTACAAAGAGCACCCCCCCCCCCCCCCCCCCCCCCCCCCCCCCCCCCCTAACCCCCCCCCCCCTGAATGCCTCCCCATGCAAGTTGCAAGTTCCGAGATTTGATGGGAATATGTCACATATACAATATATATAGGTATGGAACACTTCCCTTCCCTTCACACACATAAAAGATCGTCCAGAAGCACCTACCCCTACCTTCACACTGATAAACATCACACACAAAGGCAGAGACAGAAAGATGGAAAGACAAACATACAGACTGGCAGAGACAGACAGACAGACGAGAACAAAACACAGACAAAACACAGATTGGCAGAGATAGAAGGCAGAGAAGAAAGAAAGATTGGAAAGAAAGGCAAGCACAGAAGGCAGAGACAAGACAAAAGACTGGCAGAGAAGAAGAAAACAAAACACAGACTGGCAAAAACAGAAACAAAGACAGGAAGACAAAACACAGACTGGCAAAAAAAACAGAAACACAAAGACAGGAAGACAAAACACAGACTGGCAGAGATAAAGGCAGAGGCAGAAAGAAAGTTGGAAAGACAAAACACAGACTGGCAGCTCTAGACAGAAAGGAAAGATGGAAAGACAAAACACAGACTGGCAGAAACAGAAAGAAAGACGGTAAGACAAAACACAGACTGGCGGAGATAAACGCAGAGACGGAAAGAAAGTTGGTACAAGACAAAACACAGACTGACAGAGATAAAGGCAGAGACAGAAAGAAACTTGGTACAAGACAGACAAAACACAGACTGGCAGAAACAGAAGAAGACGGAGACAAAACACAGACTGGCGGAGATAAACGCAGTAACGGAAAGAAAGTTGGTACAAGAGACAAAACACAGACTGGCAGAGATAAAGGCAGAGACAGAAAGAAGTTGGTACAAGACAAAACACAGACTGGCAGAGAGAAAGGCAGAGACAGAATGAAAGTTGGTACAAGACAAAACACAGACTGGCAGAAACAGAAAGAAAGATGGTAAGACAAAACACAGACTGGCATTGATAAAGGCTGAGACAGAAGAGAACTTACTAAAGCGGGACGTGTTGCAGGCACTGGTGGCGCCAACTGTGAACTGCAGTTTATACAGCATTTTCATCGTTCCTCGTTAGTTCAGATGATCACCCTGGGACTTCTTTCGCGAACTGTCTTTTCATTCAGCTGTTACGTAAGGCAGGAAATAATGACGACAGTTATCGTGAGATGTCCCCGACTTGCAGTTCCAGGATATTTCATAGCTGCTCTAAGCAAAAGAAAAATAAAAGACATAAATGTCAACTTGATATGTGTCACGCTTAATGACTAGTGCAAAAGTGAACGAGTGTCTCCATCTTTACTCCAGGAGAAGATAACTTACTTAGGCCTACTGACGGAAAGGAACTTTTGGAGTCTTCCATTGAACTTCTCTCGCCTAGTAGTAGGCCTAGTGGTAGGCCTAGTAGTAGGGACTCGCATTCATTAGCCAAGACCTCGCGGTCTATCATGTGTCCCCTCAAAAATTCTTCACTTGTTTTTGTCAAATGGCATGCTACAATTTAATCAATATCTTCATTGCAATCCATCATAAGCATAGAATAGTTCTCTACATTTTGAATCATTATCTAGAAAATTCTTGAAAGTGTCAATATCGGGTGTGCAAATTAATGTTAGCACGTAATTCACTCCAGTGGCTAGCAACTCTATATGAAAATGAAAATTTACGTTGATTTATTACAGTGCTTCATAAAAAAATCTTTCCTCCAGACTTTCTATAGGCCTAGTACTCGCGCAAATTGTGCAACGGCAAAGAATATCTCAACGTTAATATCATCATAGCCATTAAAGATCTTATAAACTGAATTAGGTCACCTCTGATCCTTCTTCCCCTCAGCGAGTGCAGATTTCAAATATTTCAATCTTTCATTAGGCCTATGTCGAGGTCGCTCGCTCGTTCAGGGAGGAGTTTTCAGAGCTCCGATATTTTATTAGATAAATCTTTCAGTTTTTTGTTTTAAAGAAAGAATTTTTACTTATTTTCTATGTTATTATAAACTCGTTAATAAATTGTAGCCGAAAATGAAGAAAATTGGTTGTTCTTTTCAGAATATTCATTGAAATTTCCAAAATTTACCCACACAGAGCTTCTGAATTACTCAGCACTCAAAATGGCTGAACTGAAACTCACTTTCTAAACTAACTATCGTATTTGCTGATTTTCATCATAAGTTTTCTTTGGATATTCATCGTAATATTGAATGCACCCTTCATATATAAAAAATATTCATTTTGCAATTGGATTGTGAATTTTCATAACAGTTCCAAAAACGGAGAGGTAGAGTTTTTTGCATTTTGGTTCTCAGTGTTACTTTTGTTTTGAGTTTTTTTTTTCCCGATTTGGATAAAGCTAGTCAAGATAAGCTCGCGAAGAGGTGGAGGATCAAAAGATAGTCACAATCAGAGAAAACCAAGTCGGCCTGACTCTGACAAAAAGACAGGCACAATGTCATCAGCTGATGCTGGTGCTACAAAGTTCTTCATGGGCATAAAAGACGAAAGTACAGTGGGGGGGGAGGATGAAGATGGGCACTGCTTGCCATGACTGCAATCGTTGGGCACATAAAGAGTGCCCTGCACTCGCGGAAAAAGAATTCAGCAGCTTCTTGTGTGAAGGAAAATACTCGGAATTCAGTGGGGTGTGTGATGGGTGTCGCAAAGGTGAAAGGGGAAAAAAAGGGCCCTGTTGAAAACAAAAAAAAACAAACAAAAAAAAAAAAAAACCTGGATTTATTGCTAAGCCTTTTCCAGTCCTTTGAGAAAAGGATTGCACAATGAAAAAGCAGGGACAACAGAGATGCTTGGAAAAAAAAAAAAAATAGAGAGGTGGTGGAAAAGAAACTGGCTGAGAAGTTTGAAGAGAAGGATGAGAAAGAAAAAAGAGAGTCAAACATTATCATTTACCAGAGAGTAATAAAAAAATAAAAATGACAGATGGCAGACGATGTGAACAAATTGAATAAAATAGTGGACCAGATCTGCCCAGAGCTGAAGGACATAAAAGATAAGTTCATAGACCCTGTCAGACTGGGCCTGTAGGGAGAAGTAGGCCGCGCCTCCTGAGAGAGAAGGTATACAAAAAAGAAATAAAACAAGAAATCCTGAAGAATGCTTACAAAATCAATATAAGGGAAGACTGAACAAAAGGATAAAATGTACATAAATCCTGATTGCACACCAAGAGAGAGAGAGAGAGAGAGAGAGAGAGAGAGAGAGAGAGAGAGAGAGCACATGAAACAGTTAAGAGAGGAGATGATGAAACAGAGAGTTGAAATGGGGAAACAAACTTACAGATCAGAGATGGGAAAATTGCGAAAAGAGATCACCCAGCCCTGGTCAGGGTGAGTCATCTGGAAATTGAGACAAGAAGGAATCCTACAAGAAAATTGTAAATATTGTAAAGAATAGATATACAGTTGTTTCAAATCAAAATTTTCCAATACAAGTTTCATATATACTAACATTGATGGATTATTAAATTAAAAAAAAGGTGCATTTCTTGGTTTAATTGATGATACGAATCCTGATATTATATCTATTATTACTGAGGCTATTCCCCCAAATTTGAAAGATTTCAGCAATTCAGAATTCGCTATACCTGGTTATGATTTGTTTATAAGTAATAATTCTAGTAAAAGAGGTGCCTTTTTATATGTTAAGAGATACTTATGTGCTCATGATTGTAAGGAATTAAATGATGTGGATTTTGAAGAAAGTGTCTGGGTTCAATTCAAAAGTAAAGTAAACTTGACCGGTTTATTTGGAAATATATACAAAAATCCTGCTTCATCACAAGAAAATGATGATAAACTTCTGAAAATGGAAACAATACAGTCTTATGATGTTGTGTGTATTACAGGTGATTTTAATTATCCAGATATTGATTGGAAAGGTACATGGTCAAATGAGAGAGATGAACACTTTATAGAGTGTCTAAGGGATGTATATCTTACTCAAGTGGTACAAAATCCCTAACATTAAACGTGCACAAAATACTAACCTTTTCAAAAGCTCTATCGATGATAGTGTATCATTGAAGACTATTCATTTTGACTATGATAAATAAAGACTTGAGCAAGTTAAAGACCTGACCGTACAAAGACCAGATAACAAATGGAAGGCACATGTAAAGCCAGTTCTGGCTATAATTGCAAAAGCAATTGTCGCTATAAACCTGAACCTGAACCATTTTATGATAAGATTTTGCAATGCTTTAACAATTTGGTAGCTCGTCTTTGAACTTTTTCTAACGTTATTGGTTGACGCTTTAAAAAAAGGGCTCCAAATCTCATTAGCATACTCCAAATGTGGCCTGACAAAAGCTTTGTGTAATTTCAAAAAAGTATCTTTATCTAAATAAGTAAAACTTCTTTTTATGATACCTAACATTTGGTTAGCTTTATTTACCACTCAGTGTAGTGGGGGTCAAATGACAACCTGCTATCGAAGGTAACACCCAAGTCTTTTTCTTCAGTAAGAACCTCTATTTGGTGATAAACATCATTCTCCATCATTTCATAATTCATTATTCTGATTATGGATTATCTTCTCTTGCGGGTGACTGTGGGTAAATACGCAGTTGACTTGCGTAATGTTGACAGTCACACTGACACTGCTGGGGTCAACGTCATACATTTTTTTTTGCCTGATGTTGACATCAGATGACCAGTTTTTGCTTGATGTGGATAATTGTGCCCAATGGCTGGGCAGTGACTTCTTCCAATTCAAACTGACAATGAGAACCAGAGAGTTGAGAGAGAGAGAGAGAGAGGGGGGGAGGAGGAGGAGGGAGGGAGTGAGAGTGAGAGAGCCTGAGCCCGTGACACTATATATAAAAGTTGAGGGACAGAGTTTACTTCTGGAGATATCAATATTTGCTGGATTTAATAGTGTGTGTGTGTGTGTGTGTGTGTGCGTGCGTGCGTGCGTGCGTGCGTGCGTGCGTGCGTGCGTACGTGCGTGCGTGTGTGTGTGTGTGTGTGTGTGTGTGTGTGTGTGTGTGAGAGAGAGAGAGAGAGAGAGAGAGAGAGTGTGTGTGTGTGTGTGTGTGTGTGTGTGTGTGTGTGTGTGTGTGTGTGAGAGAGAGAGAGAGAGAGAGAGAGTGTGTGTGTGTGTGTGTGTGAGAGAGAGAGAGTGTGTGTGTGTGTGTGTGTGAAAGAGAGAGAGAGAGAGAGTGTGTGTGGGTGTGTGTGTGTGAAAGAGAGAGAGAGAGAGAGAGTGTGTGTGTGTGTGTGTGTGTGTGTGTGTGTGTGTGTGTGTGTGTACTGGCAAGCCGATTTAAAGAGAGTGTATAAATGAGGGAGGGAGCGAGAGACAAGCAGATGTCACAGATTAGACCAGGATAGACTGACTGACAGATAAACAAGAAGGCAGAAACTCAGATGAAACTTGAGCTAATAACAAAGTGAAAACATATTTTAAGCAAAAGAGCAGTCATATTTAGTAGATGTGTGTATGTGTGTGTGTGTGTGTGTGTGTGTGTGTGTGTGTGTGTGTGTGTGTGTGTACACATGCACATGTGACAATTAGAAAGACAGATAACCAACAACGGACCATCTTGCACAATGTTGAACGATGCCAGTGCGAACATAAAAGATCAAATATCCAGGAAAAGAGTTTCCACTGTGCACCTGTGGAGATCAGGAAGTTATCATATTCAATGGACATATATACCCAGAGAGAGATCGCGCGCACACATGGGCCTGTGCCCACACATCCCTACACACACGTGTGTACATTCACTACACACACATACAATGATAAAAAAAAAAAAAAAGGCACCACAATGTTAGGCAGGCACTCAAGGTCTGGCAGAGAGAGAGAGAGAGAGAGAGAGAGAGAGAGAGAGAGAGAGAGAGAACAGTTTTGCCTCAAACAATTTAGACAACTCTCTAATATTGCAGTCAAAGATTCAATGCTGTTTGATGAAAAGGTACACAAAAGGAAATCATTGGTTGCCGACAAGAGAATCAGAACACGTGAGAAAAAATGAGGAAGAGAAACAGACAGACATACATGATATAGAAAGACATGACTCTGAATAATTGTACAGAGTAAAAATGTAAAAGATCAGATCTGGGACTTTTTCTACTGCACATCAATGGAGATAAAAAAAAACAACAAAAAAACCCACACCTGAAGTCATATTGTGTGTGTGTGTGTGTGTGTGTGTGTGTGTGTGTGTGTGTGTGCACTCTCTCCCTCCCTCTCCCTCTCTCTGCCCCCTCTTCCCCCTCCCCCTCTCACCCCCCCCCCCCCCCTCTCTCTCTCTCTCTCTCTCTCTGAAGCTGTTCTGGAGAAAGAAATCAGGGATCCGTGGTAGTCACACGGGGTATCTATTAGTAGATTGGTGGTAGACTCATGACGTGTTGTTATGTTGCGTCTGCCTTTAGATGATAAGACACCTTATAAATGTGAATCAGTATACAAATAATGATTATGAAAATGATCATAATAATGTCAACAACAGTAACAACAGCGACAATGATGATAATAATAACGAAATATAGAAACAATACAACAGCAGCAATCATGATAACAGTAATGATAATAAGAGTAATAATAACAACAATGTCAACAGTATCAACAATAACAACAATATCATCAACAACAACAACAACAATAAGAAGAATAATAGTAATGATGATATTAATAATAATAACAATGATAATAATAACAACAAAAAAATGATAATAACAGTAACAATGATAAGAAACACCACCACCACCACCACCAATGATAATAATCATAACAATGATGATCCTAACGATAATAATAATAACAACAATGGTCATAACAATCATAATGATAACAATAAGGGAGTGAGGTGGCGGAGGGGCAGGGATTTTAAAGGAAGAGAGGAGGATGAGAGAGAGTGAGAGGCAAGGCCAGGCATTACACACGACAGTTTAAAAGAAAAGTGCTGGACCTAATTCCTCACATCACAGCTTGGAAATGAAAAAAAAAAATCTACCTACCAACCCACCTACCTACCTATCTATCTGTCTGTCTGTCTGTCTGTCTGTCTATTGAGAGAGCACAGTTGGGAGAGAAAACATAGCTTCATAGTATTAAAAAAAAAATGTATGATGAGAGAGGGAGAGAGAGAGAGAGAGAGAGAGAGAGAGAGAGAGAGAGAGAGAGAGAGAGAGAGAGAATATGACTCACCTTTTAAAAATTTTAACAATAGGTATGTTGTTATCCACCAAGTGGCCAATCCACCAAGTGGCCAGTCTAACAGCTGTACCTGAAGATTTCTTCCTGAGAGGAACCGTCTTTTAATTCAACAATATTTCTTCCAACATAAACTACCACAACGGAAAGTCTTGGCTGCTTGCTAATAAGGGGAATTCCCGTTACCAAAAATAGAGTTATTTTCCAGAAAAACGGATATACCTCTCTCTCTCTCTCTCTCTCTCTCTCTCTGTATGTGTGTGTGTGTGTGTGTGTGTGTGTGTGTGTGTGTGTGTGTGTGTGTGTGTGTGTGAGTGTGTGTGTGTGAGACAGAGACAGAGAGAGAGAATGTGTGTGTGTGTGTGTGTGTGTGTGTGTGTGTGTGTGTGTGTGTGTGTGTGAGAGAGAGAGAGAGAGAGAGAGAGAGAGAGTGTGTGTGTGTGTGTGTGTGTGTGTGTGTGTGTGTGTGTGTGTGTGAGAGAGAGAGAGAGAGAGAGAGAGAGAGAGAGAGAGAGAGTCTTCTCCCCATCTAGCTATGCTTTGTGTCTCGGATTTAATCTACTGCATGATGAAAACGGCTACGTATAGTGTGGTATCGATGTTTCCGAGGAACAAAACTTTCTGGGATGTGTCACAATGACTTGCTGGCCTGAACAGCGCTAAGTGCAGTCTGGTAACGTATTTCTGAAAAACATCACTGAGATTAGTAGACTCTCTCTCTCTCTCTCTCTCTCTCTCTCTCTCTCTCTCTCTCTCTCTCTCTCTCTCTCTCTCTCTCTTCCCATCCCACCCCCACCCCGGGGTTGGAAAACCCTGCAACGTCACGCCAGTTTGATTAGAGTGACTCGACAACTACAGCTGCATAACAGAAGATTGATTGTTTCAGTGCACACACTGCAGGAAATAGCAAAGCTTTTGTTGGAGGTGGCCTGTGACTCGACAACGGTCGACAGCTGCACAGAAGATCGAGCAAAATGTGTGTGTGTGTGTGTGTGTGTGTGTGTGTGTGTGTGTGTGTGTGTGTGTGTGTGTGTACAAGCATGCATGGGGATGCGTGCGTGCATGCTTGTGTGTGTGTGTGTGTGTGTGTGTGTGTGTGTGTGTGTGTGTGTGTGTGTGTGTGTGTGTGCGCTCGTGCGTGCATATGCGTGTGTACACTCGTACTCGCGCGTGTGCGTGTATATCTGTGTGTGTGCATGTGCATGTATGTGTGCTATATATCCCCAGTTTTTCTATTCATGTTTTACACAAGCAATTTTTTTTTCTGGTTCTCGGAGCCTGAAATGATTGTTAAGCGAAAAGAAGTAGCGGTGGGGAAGAGGGTGGAGAAGAGGGGAAGGGGAGGGAGAGCAGCGAGGGGGGAGGGGGCACGGAGGTCAGGGCTTCTGTAGGAAGGAGCGGGGGGGGAGAGGGTGGAGAGGAGAGAGAGGGGAGGGGAGAGCAGCGAGGGAGGGAGGGGGCACGGAGGTCAGGGGCTTCTGTAGGAAGGAGCGGTGGGGGAGAGGGTGGAGAGGAGAGAGAGGGGAGGGAGAGCAGCGAGGGAGGGAGGGGGCACGGAGGTCAGGGCTTCTGTAGGAAGGAGCGGTGGGGGAGAGGGTGGAGAGGAGAGAGAGGGGGAGGGAGAGCAGCGAGGGAGGGAGGGGGCACGGAGGTCAGAGCTTCTGTAAAACAATCCACACATTCAATTAGTAACCATGTGATTCACTGCTTCTTTTTCCCTGGCTAAGTGATTGTGAACTGCGAGAAAAGATGACGGAATTTGACAAACGACATATTCCAACAAATCTATTGATCAGTAAACAACACATGCATGAGTAATTCACAGCTATCAGTATAGGCCTACTAAGTTACGTACCGGAATATGCCGTTCACCACATGTCAGTTTCAATGTATTGCTTTATTGTTTGTGTACCAGTCTTGAAAAGATGACAGTGTCGGGAATGGCCAATTCCAGCACAAAACTTAGTATATTGATAGGTGCCAATTACTCCTGCAAAGTTTAAACAGCCCAGAGTTCGATTCAGCTTCTCTTCATACTGTCTGTAAGGGCTAAATGTCAAAGAGGAAATCTTTTGTGTGTAGAGGTACATTCCAGGGTAACGTTCAGAACCACAACAGAGGACTGACAGGGCAGACCAGCATCAGCATCGCAGCAGAGTGAGGGCTGGCGCCTCTCTGACATGAGACTTTCCCGCGGCAGGACGACAACAGGCGAAGACGGGCTGCGAACATTGCAAATTGTGTGTTGAGTGGCAAGGCAGTTTGAACCTTCAACTTCCGACCATTCAAACGACTCGTGTAGCCCCGACACTCTCCCCCTCTCATCACCATTACTACCACCACCACCACCACCCTTTCAGCACTTCTGTTTCCTTTACCTCTCTCTCTCTCTTCACTGCCCCTTCCTGTTGTGCTATTTTCTCAGGAACACCGTGTTGTGTAGAATGTTCTATGCACGTCAGATGTAATTTGAATGCTTCAGAAGGACGGGTGAACGAACATAGCTGAGAATAAAACGCCTGAAAGAGTTTATACAGAAACGCCTGCTGTCACCCTTTGTATGGATCTACCGCTGTATAAATCTCTGTCTGTCTGTCTGTCTGTCTGTCTGTCTGTCTGTCTGTCTCTCTCTCTCTCTCTCTCTCTCTCTCTCTCTCTCTCTCTCTCTCTCTCTCTCTCTCTCTCTCTCAAAAACACATAGACACGCATGCACGGACACAATTACACACAGGCACACACACACAGACATGCACGCACGGACACAATACACACACGCGCGCGCGCGCGAGGGCACACACACACACACACACACACACACATACACATACGCCCCCCCCCCCCCACACACACACACACACACACACACACACACACACACACACACACACACACACACACACACACACACACACACACACACACACACGTATGCACGCGCACGGACACAATCACTCGCACACCAACATGCGCGCCCACATATAGACGCATGCACGCGCATGTACATGCATATACACAAATGTACGCACTCTCACATATAATTGCACACACACACACACACACACACACACACACACACACACACACACACACACACACACACACACACACACACACACACACACACACGTACGCACGCACGCA
>JADBJO010002558.1:277500-303701 GCA_016801955.1 Conus betulinus
AAAAGAGGGTGGGAAGGGAGGGATGAAGATGAAGAAAATGGGAAAATATATGTTATGAAATGGAAAAACCTTCATTAGCTGCATGAGGGAATCATAAATAAAGAAGAATAAAGAAATTGATTACAAAGAAGAAAAAACTTGGCACACACAAACATAGAATAAGCGCGTGCCTGAATAAAATACGCATAAATGCTTGAAAGAATGCTTAGATATTGTAAGAGAAGTAAGTTCAAACTGAAGTTTCTATCGAAGAAGAAGATAATGAAATAGAAATTATAGCAGCAGCCAAATTCACTCCATATATGAAGACGCCTATAGTATAAAGGCTAAATACTGCAAATGCTAAAATGGTCACATACTGAAAAAGCAAGACAGAAGTATCTTGCAAGTTGTGTACATGTTTGTTATGAAAAATAGATTGTTAATTCCGTAATGAATTCATAAACCATGTTCTTTTGTTTACTGAATTACCAGTCTCTAAAACTGAGTATGTCTCATGGAAGATGTGTCATACACAATTGATCCAAATTTTTAAATTTTAAATGAACATTTGTACCAAGCTTTACAGATGGATTGAAGTTGACAGTGATTTACGTAGTCATGCTGCAGTATGTAAACATGTAATCTAAGCTATATATATATATATATATATATATATATATATATATATATATATATATATATATATTATCATAAACATATCGCTGCCCACATATACAACAGCTGTAAGTCTGAAAATCAAATTTTACAGGAGACGGAAAAAACCTGATTATTTATCCCCACAAGATATACTGCGAGCTGAGTCAGGTACAGGTATTTTGATTACAGCATGCATATATTTAGGATAACATGATTTGGACTTGGCTACCCCTTGGCCTGGTCTTATAGTATACCAAAAAAAAACCCTCAAAAATGCAAAATAATAGAGTTATAGCAGTTGTATTTCCAGGCATCGATCTTATATTCCACAAAATATTGAATATCTTTTATCAAACAAAAACAAAAACAAAACAAAATAAAAACCTGGACATAATAATTTGCCACAACTTGATTGAAAGCATGAGACATTTGGATTTTCAATTTCCATCCAAAGTTCACTGCTTTCTTCTTAGGAATGTTTTGTAAGATATGTTGTGATCATTTTTGTCATCTTAAGTATGACACTTTTTCCACCATGAATCCATGGACATAAACATTTTCATCAGCCAGTATAGTGATCATAGCATCAATGTTGTCAAACGTCTGTTGAATGCATTCTTGACATTCAGTGTCAAAGACTTGTCTCTCGGGAATTTTTTGACACAATAAATTGGAAGCCATAGATCTAAGACATTGTAATGACTTTGTTTAACAACAACAATTACGAAAACTTCCATCTTGTTACGTTTTATGTGTGTTGTAGCATTATTGCTGGAATAAATTGGTATTGTTTATTTTATTCACTGGCAATTTTGCGAGCTATTAAAGTGTGCAAAAGGTAGTTGTACCTTTCGTGTTTGACTCTCCTTGCACAAGTTATTTGTTTTGTAATCGTCAAGTGAATTTGAAATGACATAATGTTGATATGCACACAGTTACTAATTGGATGAAATTTTGAAAAAAAAAAAAAAAAGAAGAAATGTGGTTTGATGAGAAAGTATGAAATATACTTCAGGAAGATGTCATAAATAAGACAATACAGCACACACATTTTGTGAGCCTAATCCATTCAATACTGTCTAAATGGAAGAGTTTTTTAAAGTAATGAGTAAGAGAACCTGAGAAATTTTCATTCAAATTAAAGCTGTGGTTGGAAGTAAACAAGAGAGCAGAGAAATTTTCATATTAACTTGAGCTGTGTTTTGAAGTAACAGCAGTGTATAGAGTTTTAATGTACGACATTTTGCTTCCTTCAGTATTTAAAGTAATATCCTATATAAAACAGTCTTTGTAAAAGTCTTTTGTCCTTCTGGGTAATTTTCATTGACATGGGAGAGTATCAGAACAGATAATAATCTTGAACAGAAGAGCTTTTATTTTCCCGACTTGTTCATTTTCTTGTGTCCATCTTTTGGCAGCAGGTCATTTGTCTCTCTGTTTATTGTCTTCATGCCTGCTAGTCCTTTTAGTTAATCTGTTTAAATGAGGGGAGAGAAAGAGTCTCTGTGTGTGTGTGTGTGTGTGTGTGTGTGTGTGTGGTGTGTGTGTGTGTGTGTGTGTGTGTGTGTGAAACACTAATAGAGAATTGACTGACAAGGGGACAGCCCTGATATTGCCCTCATTGTTGGCAGAGCTGTAAGCAGCATGATCTGATTTAATTGAAGCCCTCTCTCTCTCTCTCTCTCTCTCTCTCCCTCTCTCCCTCTCTCTCTCTCTCTCTCTCTCATATTCTGAGAACCATTATTTTTACAATCTATTAATGTTGCTCTCTCTCTCTCTCTCTCTCTCTCTCTCTCTCTCTCTCTCTCTCTCTCTCTCTGATTCTGAGAACCATTATTTTTACAATCTATTTATGTTGCTCTCCCTCTCTCTCTCTCTCTCTCTCTCTCTCTCTCTCTCTCTCTCTCCTCTCTTCCTCTCTCTCTCTCTCTCTCTCTCTCTCCCCAGAAACATTAGGCCTATGTACAGTAAATAGAACTGACATATATAATATATATGCCGCAGTATTAAAAGGTTATCTGAAAAGGACAGCAGAGTATTAGAATAAAGTCATAGAATTGCTCGCAAACTTTATTCAAAGAAATTAACACATAGAAAAACAAATGATGTAAATGATAAGAGATCAGGGCGTGAAAGGTATATACAGAGAATAAATAAATGTGAATAATCAAACAAATACATTGAAGTGTTTGCTGCAGTTGGATCGTTCGCTATTATAACAACCCATCGTAATGTTTACATCGCTGAAAACCAGATAGGATCATTCCATTTTCGTTTTAGCATGGTCACTGGAAATCTGTTTGCAAGCTATTGAGTTCTTGAAAAAGACAATTTTGGCAATTGTACAAATAGAATCTTACAAGAGTTAATTCCCATAGGTATGCACAGGCCCTCACTGTTTCAGTAAGAGAACACAAGATCATAACAAAATGCATATCAAACACACAGACACACACATACGCGCGCGCGCACACACATATGCGCGCTAGCATGCTCCTAGGCATGTACACATGCACACACATACACACACACACACACACACACTCTCTCTCTCTCTCTCTCTCTCTCTCTCTCTCTCTCTCACACACACACACACACACACACACACACACACACACACACACACACACACACACACACACACACACACACACACACACACACACACACACACACGCACGCACGCGCACGCACTCACACTCTCATGCACATGCACACACACGCACTGACACTCACATGCATATGCGCGCACGCACTCACGCTCTCAGGCACTCACACTATCAGGCACACGCACACACAGATGCATGTGTGAGCACACACACACACACACACACACACACACACACACACACACACACACACACACACACACGCTCACTCGTGTAGTGTGCAGAGGATTGAATAACAGGCCGCAGCACAAAAAAGTGGAAGGGGAAGAGGCGGGGAGGAAAGCGGGGGTCTTTTAACAGTTGGACTTGTTCAGTCTGAATGGAGGGAAGTTTGGAAATGGGGTGAGAGGTTGAAAAAGAAGCCAGATGGGAGGGGAGGGGGAGGAGAGGAGGAGGGGAACACTGGCGTTTGAAATGTGGTTCCCGGATCTCCCTCCCCCAAGCTGCTTCCCTCACCCGCACTTCATAGTAATCTGTCATGAGCGTGTCTTCCGTGTTTGAGGTCAAAATTCAAACCAAACGTTTTCATTTCCCCTCCACTTCCTTCTGTTACAGAGCAAACGGGAAATGAATTGATTAACTGCGACTCTTTTAAAATGACATGTGAAACGTTGAAACTGAAAGTAAAATCAGTCTATGATCGTGATCCCTTGACCGATGAAGGTTTTAAATAAAGCCAGAAGTCGCGAGTTTTAGAAGAACACTTACTTTGTCTGTTTTCTCTTTATTACATTCAGTCTTTACGCATGCGGTTTTATGTTTATGAGCAACACTGTTCGGAGAGTATGGAACACTGCTGTCTACTATCCATTACTGGTGTTGTGTAGTATTTGGACTCTAAAGAGTGAAGCAAACACTAACAAGAAGAAAATGCCACACATTCATCATAGAGTTATGACAACCAAACTCAGCTAATTACTAACTATTTCGCAGTACAATCAACTCGAGACACACGATATGGGGTAATAAATAAAGGAAAAAAAATGTATATAAACGTCTAGAATTTTTGTTTGTTTGTTTTTCTGAAGTTTATGTACTTTGTCGCATAGGATTGTACTCTATTGATGCAAACACTCAGTTGATCAACTATCGCAGTTGCATAACTGTTTTCTGTCAGTGCAATGACTGTTTAATGTTTTCTCTCCTCATTTCCATTGTGTTTTTGTTGCTGCAATAGCAGCAGTATTGTTGTTTGTGTTTTTCTCACTGAAATTCTGTGATTGATACTTATTTAAGTGGCAACAACATCGTTGTTTATGTTGTTGTCACCGAAATCCTGTGACTAATACTGATTTAAGTGGCCACAGCATCGTTTTTTTTTTTTTTTCCTCCCTTTTTTTCCCCTCGAATTATTCTTGTTTCGATCCGTAATTTAATTTCATATTTCTATTGTACTGTGTGCGTTCACACACCCCTTCAATAGGGGCCTTGGCCTGTTATATGAATAAATCAACTGAATCTGAATCTGAATCTCTCTCACCCCGTTAGCTTGAATTAAGTTTTATTTCTTCTTAGTTCTGAGTTGTTGTCATTTTTTTGTTTGTTTTTGCTTGTTTGTTTGTTTGTTTTCCTTTTTTTTTTTAATCACAAAGCGTATACAAAGTTCACCGATAATGAATTACATACATTAAATTAACACACAGATAAACACTTCTAATCATTTCTTAATAACAAAGAGCGTCTTTGTGTTTGTGCCTGTGAATGCTATGCAATCTTTGTGATGTACCATTAAGATTTTTTTTTTCTGTCCCAACCTCTGCGCCACCTCAGAGGCAGTGCACCCACGCCACCCCGTCCACAGCCACAGCCCGGTCGGTCCCGCCGCAGCCCTGGCACCGGCAATCCACAGGGAGCAGTCAGTGTCACGTTGTCAAGAGGCAACCCACCGGAGGAGACACTGCACTGCTGCCGAGTCACTTCAGTGATGTTCAGTGGCACCTGTTCTGATCTAACATACGCAGGACACCACCTACTAAGCCCCCCTACTGACGACAATGATTGCTTAGTCGCGGAGCCGGCGTGAGCGAGCTCTCCCCCCGGAGGGTGCCACCACGTCCGTCCAACAACAGCTCCCATGGACCCGCCGATACCGGTGACCCCGACGGAACCACACCAAGGCCACAGACGTGGAGAGGACATCGAAATTGAGGTCACCATGGAAACAGGGCATGAAGAGCCCACAGAACTTGAGACATTTTTTTTCATGCTGATCGATGAGAATGAGGATGATTAAGATGATGCTACGAATTTCCATTTCTGTCTGAGACTACATGACAGGGCTGTACTCTACGCTTTCCTTTCATGATATATCCCGGCGTCAACCAGGCCCAAGTGAGACAAGCACCTGCAGTGTTAGTCAGGAAATTTGAGCAACACTCTCAGAAACACATCCATTAAGTGGATGAAACTCGACTGTGTGGCCCCAGTCTTCCCCAGCAAACGCAACTCTGGGTAGGAGATGGTCGGGGCAGAAAAACCCACATGACTCTGATGGGTTTCGAACCCACAACCTCCCAGCTGGAAGTCCGCGACGCTAACCACTTCGCCATGGCGGCTGGTACCATTAAGATTTTTATGCTGTTTTCACTTCCTTCCCACCTGTGGAGATCTTTATGATCAGTTTGACCAGGAAGAGGAAAACTAATGGATTGCTGCAGCCTTCCAATAACCCTTGCACTTGCCTGGGATTTAAACATCATTGTAACTACCATCCATTTGCTCATTTGTAGTTATTGTTGCTCATTTTAAATCTTGGTACCCAATGATTATTTTCTTCAATATTTTACTGACTCAAAGAAGTGAAAATAATGTGTAGAACAAAGAGCCTTGATTTGTTGTACTGGGATATTTCAAAATGATTTATTTCACTTTTTTTCTTTCTTTCAGTCATAGGTGTCATTACCTAAACCATCACACTATTCTCGTACCTGTAGCAAAAAATCACTGTCAGGGCTTATGGATTTGCACTGAACAACAAGACAGACAGAACAGAGAGGAAAAGAACATATTTTTTACATAAAACTGTCACAAACAGTGGTTGTGGAGAACCAGAACTGAAGATGTTTGCTTTTGATTAAAATCAGCTTGGGTGCGAAACATTTGGACAACACCTCAGAAATGGACAATTATCACGACATTCACTTTACCACTTCCAAACGTTATTTCAAACTATGGAACAGAAATACTTGGTACCTTTTTTTTTCTCTAAATCTAATGCATTTCACAGAAAGATGTGAAATGCCTATACAGATTATTTTTTTTAATAACTTCAACTTTGTAAGAATCCTTTTAATCATCTTGTGTAAGCAGCCAGCCCTGATGTGGCCCTTTGCGGTCGGCTGGGCTGTAAGCAACATTACCGTGTAAGCAACGTTGTATAAAAATTTTGCAGAATATAGGTTGGGAAATGGGCTGTTACGGGGGAAGCATGGATATATAGGGAAAAGTATATTGTGAATTATACTTGGTGCTTGGAAGTGGCCAGTTAATTTCTTATGAACAACTGGAATGAAAATGAAATGTTCTTAGAAATTTCTTTAGCTTTTATGGATGTAAAGCAATAACAAGTTTGGTAGATACGAAAAGCAAAGATCACAGTGAATGATTATAGACTAGACACCTGAATATGCCTGGGTATAATATATATTACTGCCTTTTCAAAATGCTGAACTGAGTCATAACAAACTGGCCAATTAATTATAATGATAATGATAATAATAATGTTTATTTCTATAGCGCATATTCCATAAAAATGCTCAACAGCGCTTTACATTTCAAAAAAGAGCAAACGGTAAAAATAGGAATTATAAAAGTCATGCACATTGAAAACAGACAAAGCCTCAAGATATCCAATATTAAAACAAATCACATTGCGTTCACAATTAAGACATTGCATAATAATGATAATAGTTAAAAACAAATCACATAAGAAATTTCACAAAAAGTCTCCCTCTCATTGGTTTTAAACAGGTATTTCCAGCCACAGTCTCGTACAATTCATTCACAATACAGTCGCATCAGAAGCAGTTCCACACTTGTACTGTGCTCGACAAAATTGCATTTTACTGCTGATTGAATTGTCAGTTTCTTCATGGATGGGAGAGAGCGGCCCACAGCACACCGTAAAGACGACTGTGACTTTGCTGATCAGCCAAGGACCAGCATGTCAGAGACACAGAGAAGAACGTCCGCTCCTGAGTACGCTTGCAACGTGTTCAGGACTTGTAAGTATGCTACAGGTTGTATGTTATATTGCATTATCAGTTTGTTATTGTATTGACATAGCATTTCTGATAGAGCTTGTCAATGTCATGTTATCTTTGGTGATGCATCCTTTAAGATCTTGCTGTTTTTACTTTTGTGTGATTACTTTTGATTGATTCTCAGTGTTGTTTTAAATTTTCTCTGTGAAGTGAGCAAATGTGGTGTGTTTATATGATGTTCCAGTTAATCTTATTTGGTTCTAGTTTTAAAATGCTGTTGTAAAGTGCAGTGAGCTGACTCACAGAGTGTGAGAGTTGCATGGTGTAAATCCCTTCATGGTTGGTGTCATTGCAGCTGATGCTTCTGTCTCGGCCTTTGCCTCCGCCTCTCGCTCTGTTCTTTGCTATCAGTCTTTCGTTCTGTTATTGTCGGTAACTCCATCTCTCTCTCTCTCTCTCTCTCTCCTCTCTCTCTCTCTCTCTCTCTGTGTGTGTGTGTGTGTGTGTGTGTGTGTGTGATTCAAATCATTGTCTTTGTAGTCAGGAACAGATCAGTTAGTTTGTAAGGAGAAGGGGGGATGGGTGCGATAGGAATTTATAATGGAAATGAAGGTTGCAAAGTGCTTAAAATGTTTGGGGGGAGAGGGGAAGGGTTCAGGTAGAAGTTTAGAAAGGAAATGAAGGTTGCAGAGTGCTTAAAATGGGGGGGGGGGGGGGGGGGGGGGGGGGGGGGAGGGGGGGGGGGGGGGGAGAGGGGGGGAAGGGGTTCAGGTAGAAGTTTAGAAAGGAAATGAAGGTTGCAAAGTGATTGAAATGTTTGGGGGAGATGGGAAGGGTTCAGGTAGAAGTTTAGAAAGGAAATGAAGGTTGCAAAGTGATTGAAATGTTTTGGGGGGAGGAGGGAAGGGTTCAGGTAGAAGTTTAGAAAGGAAATGAAGGTTGCAAAGTGCTTAAAATGTGTTTGGGGGAGATGGGAAGGGTTCAGGTAGGAGTTTAGAAAGGAAATGAAGGTTGCAAAGTGATTGAAATGTTTGGGGGGAGATGGGAAGGGTTCAGGTAGGAGTTTAGAAAGGAAATGAAGGTTGCAAAGTGCTTAAAATGTTTTGGGGGGGGGGGGGGGAGGGGGAGAGGGGGGAAGGGGTCAGGTAGAAGTTTAGAAAGGTAATGAAGGTTGCAAAGTGCTTAAAATGTTTGGGGGGGGGGGGGAGGGGAAGGGTTCAGGTAGAAGTTTAGAAAGGAAATGAAGGTTGCAAAGTGCTTAAAATGTTTGGGGGGGGGGGGGGGGGGGGGGGGGGGTGGGGGGGAGAGGGGAAGGGTTCAGGTAGAAGTTTAGAAAGGAAATGAAGGTTGCAAAGTGTTTAAAATGTTTGGGGGGGGGGGGGGGGGGGGGGGGGGGGGGGGGGGGGAGGGGGAAGGGGTTCAGGTAGAAGTTTAGAAAGGAAATGAAGGTTGCAAAGTGCTTAAAATGTTTGGGGGGGGGGGAGAGGGGAAGGGTTCAGGTAGAAGTTTAGAAAGGGGAGAGGGGAAGGGAAGGGGGTCAGGTAGAAGTTTAGAAAGGAAATGAAGGTTGCAAAGTGCTTAAAATGTTTGGGGGGAGGGGGGAAGGGTTCGGGTAGAAGTTTAGAAAGGAAATGAAGGTTGCAGAATGCTTAAAATGTTTGGGGGGGGGGGGGGGGGGGGGGGGGGGGGGTTCAGGTAGAAGTTTAAAAAGGAAATGAAGGTTGCAAAGTGCTTAAAATGTTTTTTTTTGGGGGGGACGGGGGGGGGGGGGGGGGGGGGAAGGATTCAGGTAGAAGTTTAGAAAGGAAATGAAGGTTGCAAAGTGCTTAAAATGTTTGGGGGGAGAGGGGAAGGGTTCAGGTAGAAGTTTAGAAAGGAAATGAAGGTTGCAAAGTGCTTAAAATGTTGGGGGGGGGGGGGGGGGGGAGGGGGAAGGGTTCAGGTAGAAGTTTAGAAAGGAAATGAAGGTTGCAAAGTGCTTAAAATGTTTGGGGGGGGGGAGAGGGGAAGGGTTCGGGTAGAAGTTTAGAAAGGAAGTTGAGGTTGTTAAGTGCTTAAAATGTTGGGGGGGGGGGGGGGGGGGAGAGGGACAGGGCTCACCTTCACCTCCACCCCTGTATCCTGCCCCAGACTGTTGCTGTTGTGTTGTTGCTGTTGTTGTGTAAATGGTACAAATTTGTGCCATCTGGTGAAACTCCATTGTCATCTTAAATAGTGTGGAATGATATTCAGAATTAAAACTTTTTGAAAATTTCAGCTGGGGGAGGAGACTGGGGGATGCTCATGAAACCAGTGCCTCCCCTCCTTCCCCATCACCTTCCCACTCCCCCCCACCCCATCACACACACACACCCTCATCCAACGCTAAGTCTTAACAATGATTAAAACTATCCACCAAAATATTTTTAACTGATCATTGATTCCCATTTTTGTAATGATTTTCATTGCTGAGTTTCAATCCCTGCGACTGATCACACATGACTTGATTGTGGGGTCAGTTTTGATGTGGGGGTTTTTGTGACCAGTCTGACCAGGAAGAGTGAAACGGACTGATTCCTACAACTCTAAACTGACCTGCATGGTCAGTTTTGACATGGTGATCTTTATGAACAGTTTCACCTGGAAGAGTAAGACTACATCTGATATCCCTGATATGAACTGGACATAAAAAAAAAAAACCAGTGTCATTACTGCCAACAATTACTGATTTTTTTTCTGCAAAATTAATTCTCAGAATGAAATTACCATTTTTTTTTTCAGTATTTCATTAGTCATTAACTAAGAAGAAAAAAAAAAACAGTGTGTGTTGGTCATGCTGGGGGTGAGGGGGGGGGTGGGGGTGGGGGGCGGAGGGGGATTGTGTGAGTAGGAAAGAACAGCAACAAAACTGATGCTGTTTTACAGTTCCACATGTACTAACGTGCGCACAGTATCCAGTGCACATGTACTAATGTGAGCACAGTATCCAGTGCACATGTACTAATGTGAGCACAGTATCCAATGCACATGTACTAATGTGAGCGCAGTATCCAATGCACATGTACTAATGTGAGCACAGTACCCAGTGCACATGTACTAATGTGAGCACAGTACCCAGTGCACATGTACTAATGTGAGCACAGTATCCAATGCACATGTACTAATGTGAGCACAGTACCCAGTGCACATGTACTAATGTGAGCACAGTATCCAGTCCACATGTGTACAGGGCCGTTTCCCAGAAATGAAAAGGTGCAATGAGTCCAGAACTTTCACCCAGTGAGTCGGTCATCACCCTCCCCCCTTCATCCCCACAGATACAATTTTCTTTCAAAGGTTCTCAGCTGTGCAAACATGAATTGCTGAAGTCCTGACCGAAGTGGTCCATCCAGCTGACAGCAGTGGATGACGTGTGTTGACAGGGTCAGCAGCAGCTGTGTGGATCATGATGGCCCTCACTGTGGCGACGTCTTCCCTGGCCGGGGCTGTGTGTATCGGCACTGAGGTGAAGCTGGACGAGGGCGAGGCTGTCTTTGTGGTGTCCCCTCCCAGTCGATGTCAGTACCACACATCGCGGCATCATCGTCAAGCACTTCCCCACACCAGACTCTCCAGGTGAATGAAAAGGAAAGGAAACAGCGAGAGAGAGAGAGAGAGAGAGGTGATTTACACTGGGGGAAAATTATTTGTGTCAGCTGGGGTCTCAAGGCACTCATTTACACTAACTTCAGACATGCACACATCAAAATCAAAGCAAACCACTCTCAGACTACCTCCTGATATTGTGTGATAGGATAGCATTCCAGCAGAGCAGTGCCGCCATGTTGGGAGTGTCCTGTGGTTACCATCTGGCACCTGTACAACGTGCTTTGCTCTGACTGCTAAATAAAAAGATAACCAGAAAAAAAATAAAGTTTTGGCCCCACCATTCTTAATCACCTTGGGTGTCCTCCACAGATGACTTGATGTGTAGTATTTTAAGAGCTACGCACCACTAGGCCATGACTCTCCCCCATCATTCAACACCTTGTGTGTCCTCCACAGATGAGGTCCTGTTCTGCTACTGGCCAGAGGAGGCAGACAAACCAGAGTGTGAGTCCAGCGACAGCTTCAGTCTGGAGGGTCAGCTGACTGACCAGGTGGTGGCCAAAGTGCCTGTGTCCAGACTGATGGACAGCAGGGACTACAGGTGTCAGCTGTACCCCCCTGATGACCAGCGGGCCTTTCACTCCCTGTCACATTCACCGCTCCAGCAGCGACAATGGTTACCAGTGACTGCCTGGTTGACTTGTGTTGTAGAGTGGACTGTGTATTTATTTGTATGTGTGAGAGACTGTCAGTGTGTGTGTGTGTGCGTGTGTGCATCTGTGTGTCTGTGCGCGCGCTCATGCATGCATGTGTGTTTGTTGACTGTATGTGTGTGTGTGTGTGTGTGTGTGAGAGAGAGAGAGAGAGAGAGAGTTTTTGAATGTGTGAGAAAGAGACTGTGAGTAGGTGTGTGTCACAGTGTGGGTGTCTGTATCTTGTAGTATGTGTGTGTGTGTGACTCAGTGTGTGTGTGTGTGTGTGTGTGTGTGTGTGTGTGTGAGAGTGAAATCCCCATTTTTCATAACAAATCCGGAGAGTTATAGCATACTGTGGTGTGCTTCTTCCCTATCCCATCTGTGATGGCAAGAAACTGATGGATGACATCTTTGTTACAGATGAAGGCTCCGCTGTCATGACTACACCTGTGGTTTCTTCCATTGCTGCAAACGGCAGTACACCTGGCCAGGATCCTCTGATCAGGGAAGTCCCTCCCTGTAAGTACAAATGGACAGCAGAGGCTGAAAGTAGACACAAACCCAACATGCTTTAAAGTCAGCTGCAGAGAGTAAAAGCAGGACATATGCACTACACACTCTAAAAGTCTCTGCTACAGAGGGTGAAAGTAGGACATAAACACTGCACGCTTTGGTGTTTGCTACAGAGGGTGAAAGCAGGACGCATACACTGCACACTCAAATGTCATTTTATAGTTGCGAAAAGGACACAAATAGTGTATGTTTTAATGTCATTCTGCATCGGCTGAAAATAGGACTCCTTCTTCTTCTGCCTGCGCAGGCTGATACTCCTGCGGACACCCCCACTGTATAGAAAGGCTAGGATTAATCCCACCTACCCAACAAAGAGAGTGGAGTTTTATGTGTATGACCTTTTTTTATCCCGCCATTAAGATAGCCATAGCCATTAAGACAGGCATACTCCAACTTCAGGTAAGGTGCATGTTATGTGTAACGTGCCATCCATACCAACGGCCAAACTGACCTTCTCTTCCGAAAGTTGGTGATGGGATTTTACGTGTGTGCAAGATGATATGCGTTCGTTCGCACACGGAGCCTTGGTTTTATAGTCTCATTCGAAGGACTGTATGGGAAATGGAGTCAGAACCAGTTAACTCCGAAGGAAAAATCCCACTGTACCGAAATGGCCCGGCGGAGATTCGAACCCGCAATCCTAAGATTACGAGTCCGGCGCTCTACCACTGAACTATTCCGGCCTTCAAAATAGGACTCAAAGGTGCCATGTTTTAACATCATTCAAAACATGACTCTCATCATAGTCATTAATCCATTTGTCCATCGGCTTTGAATAATGCGCAGAGTGGTCTCAGAACTTTGTAGATGTAGTGTGGCTTATATGGACAAGTCTGCATGCAGTGACTCTTTGATGAAACTGAAGCATTCAGTAGTAGCTGAAAGTAGGACACAAACTTCAATGTTGTTGTGTAGTGACTAAAAATAGGACACAACTACTGCAAGCATCTGTGTCAAGTACAATGGCTGAAAGCAGGACACAAACATTGCACACTGTGATATCATTTTATAGCTGCTGAGAGTAGGACACAAACATTGCACACTGTGATATCATTTTATAGCTGTTGAGAGTAGGACACAAACATTGCACACTGTAATATCATTTTATAGCTGCTGAGAGTAGGACACAAACATTGCACACTGTAATATCATTTTATAGCTGCTGAGAGTAGGACACAAACATTGCACACTGTAATATCATTTATAGCTGCTGAGAGTAGGACACAAACATTGCACACTGTAATATCATTTTATAGCTGCTGAGAGTAGGACACAAACATTGCACACTGTAATATCATTTTATAGCTACTGAGAGTAGGACACAAACATTGCACACTGTAATATCATTTTATAGCTGCTGAAAGTAGGACACAAACACTGCATGCATTAATATTGTTTCATAGCTTCTGAAATTAGGGCAAAAAACACTGCTCACTTTCATATCGTTTTATAGTTGCTGCAATTAGGGTACAGACACATCCAGCAGCTGTGGGTAGGAGCTGCCTGGGTTGAAATTCCCACAAATACATGCCATCTGTGGGATTCAAACCTTCAGCCTCCCAGCCTGCTTTCCAGTGGCTGTACCACTCCACCCTGGTGACCGGCATTGGTAAAGCGCCACGGTTTCTTCAGTTCAGTTGTAATACACATGTATGTATTTCTTTGTATCTTTTGCTACTTATGTTTTTATTTCTTATCAGTGTGGAAAGATGCATTTTGTTGACAGATTTCAAACTTGTGTTTTGCAGGTTTGAGACAAAGTGGTTCAGTTGCACTGACTGCAGCTGTTCTGGTCCTTCAAGTCGTCATCATCATTCTGCTGGTGGTCCATGTTCTCTACTTACAGAACCGAAAAAAAACCTGCAGTGAGTCTTTGTTGAATCTCTTTGTATGTCCCTTTTGCCTTGAAATAATGATTGCTTTGTTTTAATGTTCACTGGGAACTTTGGAAACTTTTCAGATCGGCCAGATGTGGATCGTGTACACACCTGACTTTCCATTCAAGCACTTTTTTTAAAAACTGAACCTCATTCATTGACTTTGAGGGGCAGGAGCCCTTAACCCTGTATAGAAACACTTGGTTTCTTCGTCTTATTCACTGAAAGCAAGTTGACAGGACGCCTGTAATGTAGATTCAGGCAGATAGCTATGTATCCTCATTCGTGGACTGGGGGCGTGAAAACGCCCATATTCACAACAGTGTATTTTTTGTTGCTTTTCCTCATTCACTGAACGCGGATGGTTCAAAAACCCATCTTTCTTTTCTTGCATCTGTGGTGCATTTTCCGCCGCTTTGATCCATGTTGTGGAATACACCATCTCCTTTTTTTTCAATCATGTTGGCTGGTTGTGTGTTTCCCTTAAAACCATCGTGTGGAATACTCCCCTCCCTTTCTGTGGAGCATGTTGGCTGGTTGTGCTGTTTCCCTTTCAGCTTTCATGGGTACATGCAGTTTGCACATTTTCTCTGCCAGCTTGATCCGTTATCAACAGGCTGATGAGACTTGATCAGAGGAATAAGGGCAGAGACGATGGTCAGCGTCAGTGGTCAGGGTGGATGTAGAACTGCCTTGCAGCCCTGAAGTTGATGGTCAGTGTCAGTGGTCAGGGTGGATGTAGAACTGCCATGCAGCCCTGAAGGTGTAGAGTTGATGGTCAGTGCCAGTGGTCAGGGTGGATGTAGAACTGCCACGCATCCCTGAAGATGCTCAGCACACAGCTGTTCTCCAACATCAAGGAAGAATCTCCACCTGGCATCTCCATACTCCATTGCTGCTGTATGACCCAGGGCATGTTGTTAACAACTCCAGACAATAAGCTCTTGAATCAGGCAGGTGATCCATCCAGCTGATGTCTATGGGCAGAAACCACCCCCAGCTCTCTCCCTCATCCCACCAAGTATATATACAGAGGTGCACGGGTTACAGCACTTTCTGCCAGTTCTGTCTTCTTGCCAAGTGTTGAGGCAGTCGAGGTTATTTGTGCAGCAGGTGTATGTCCCAGGGAGATTTTATCTCAGGGACATGGCAATAAATCTGACCGCCGTTGATTGGTTAGGGACCATTATTTTACTCAGATGACAACAACTCCCCAGTAACTGATCGTGAGGAAGTCTCGTTCTTTCCCTGATTTTTGGCATATAGTCTCCCGTTTTCTTATTTTGCACTGTTTGTTTGGCAAAGTAGTTTCAGCTATCTGCTGTATATTTAGAGGGTGAGCAGGGATTCAAATACTCTCCTCCTAGAGTGAAAACGGAGACAATTTGTTAACTTGGGCTATCTGGCCATGGAAATTGCATTTCTGGATCTTGGAATTGAGACATGTCTGAGTGGTACACGAGTCTGCCCCAGGCCAGTGGAACGTACTGATCCCACTTCAGATTTGTTACTAGGGCATCTTTTTAGAGAGGCAGGTATGATGAAAAATGTCCTTGTAGCTAACACACACACACACACACACACACACACACACACACACACAAATACACACACACACACACACACACACACACACACACACACACACACACACACATTTAAGGAAATATACTCATCTGTTGAAATCTAGAACACCCACCTTCCTCCCTGCTTCTCTTGGGAAAGGTGCGGAAGCTGAACAAACAGTTCAGGAAAGAAAGTGATGTGGCTTGATGAACCATAACTCGGGCCCTGTCATTATGGAGTGGAGGCTTGGTTAGCTCCCTTGCTGTTCCATATTTCTGGATAGAGGTCCTGATTTAAGGCGATAGGCTTGGTTAGCTCCCTTTGCTGTTCCATATTTCTGGATAGAGGTCCTGATTTAAGGCGATAGGCTTGGTTAGCTCCCTTGCTGTCCCATATTTCTGGATGGGGGCCCTGATTTAAGGCAATCTATCGACCTTCAGGTGAGATTAAGGCATTCGGACAAAGTACTTTGTAAAACTATTTTAACTCGGAAAAGATCTTTTTTAAAATGCTGGCTGGAAGCGTTTTAGGAAGAACCATCAAGACTGGCTACAGTTTGATTCTCTCCTCACCCACCTCCATCCCCCTAACCTAATTCCCACGCAAGTCAGCTACTTTGACAATTATGATTACGTTTTCAGAACAAATTTCAGCTACAGTTTCATGATTGTAACTTCAACTTGCAGGCTTGCTTTTGGCTCAGAATGTGAATGGTTTTCCTTGTTTCAAGATTTGAAATGGTCACATACATTTGCTGTGTAGGCTCTAGCAAACGCTTCCATTGAATCTTTCTCAGATAGTGTTTTAAGTATATACTGTTAATTGACACGTGGTACTGCTAATAGATAAAAGATGATGCTTGATCATGCAATTGTGTGTTAAGCAGCTGCTGAAAGATATATGATACTGCCTGAACATTCAATTCAAAGTCCACTTTTACTTTAGCAGTAATGGGATGCTGTTGAGTAACTCGTTCAATTTCTTAGTTTATGCAATTTAAAAGCCCACTTCTACTTTACCAGTAATCAGATGTTGTTGAATACAACTGTCAATTTGTGTGCTCCCTAGGTGGATTATATACGTTTACATCATTGTCAAGTTCACGCAGTGCACACATTCTTCTCACAAGGTGCTCAGCAGATACATACACAAGAGTTCAGCTATCCCTCCTTCCTTTACTATTTACAAATAGACTCAAAGACATAAGCAATGAACAAAATCAACCAAACAAAACTACACAACACTTTCACGTTTACTCAAAACTCTTTCACCCTATACACTGTACTTGTTTTGCAGCGACGTGTCGCACTCGACTGGCACGTTGCAGCACTTCACCTCCATCACAGCAGTCACACACACACACCCCATCCTGCAGTCACAGGGAGATACGTTCGGAAACCCTTCCTCGCTCTCAAAAGCCAGGCCATTCCCAGGAACGAGCGCTCTGGAACTAGAACCCTAATGTAAGATACAAAGTCCCTTAAAGCCTCTCTTAAACAATTTAACAATTAAACTCTGAGTTTATGATTTCAAAATAGTTTGCTAAAAGATCTTTAGAAAAGCAAGACGAAAGACATCTCTGTTCAAATGCAGTTGACAATTTACAAACACAATTAACTTTATAAACCTAAACAGGTTTATGAACATTATCAACGTTTATATACATTTTAGGAAAGAACACAATATGCAGACTAAATACAATGAACATCAAAGCAAAACTTTAGAGCAAACTTGAAGAATTAAAATACACTCTTAAATCGTCCAGTCTCCACTGCCTGGTGAAATTACAAGCGACTTTAACACTTACTTTTCAGACCCGTAGACATCTAGTCTGCACCAGCTCTTGGTGCTGTATTTACAAATTAAACTCGGGAGGAATGAGACTTTCCTGACCTGAAATCACCTAATAGCCGGCAACCAAGCCAGGCTAACTAACAGAGCACATCCGCTCTCCAGGCTGTCTTCTTGCAGTCTGACGAGAAAAGAGACACTCACACAATTGTGTACTCTGAACAGCACTCACTTTCAAAACGATTGCCTCTGACCACACCACAGGTGTAAGGGTGAATTTTCTCTACCATGACTAAATGTACCCGGATAATCTCTTTTAATATCTCCAGAGCGCTCTTCCTGACAGTCATGAGCTTTGTTTAAAAACCATATCACACACACACACACACACACACACACATATATATATATATATATATATATATATATATATATATATATATATATATATATATATATATACATTCACATGTACATGTGCACGCATGCACACACACACACACACACACACACATTTTTTATTAGGCTTTTTAACAGTATTTTTGATAATAGTTCCTCAGGTTGAGCACTGTTGCCTGATGTATTTTAAAATGGAGGAAGTTAATTTTAGACAGTCTACTAAAAACATACCATTCTCCAATCCACAACTGTACTTAAAAAATTAATTGAGCAAACTGAAAAATTTGTACGAAATATGAGATGGAAACCTGAGCAAAAAAGGACGACAAAAAATCCATATGACTTCAAATCGTGGCGATCTCCACTGGCCATTGATGAAATGAAACCTTTCGAGGAAAAAAATGAAAAGAATGATAGCCCTATATTGAATTCAAAAAATCAAACAACGATTTCCAAACATCATTAAGAAAAAATTAAAAATGAAATAAAACAAATACAAAACAATAAAAGAAAAAAATTCGTGAAGGCCGATAAAACCAGCAATTACTACAAAATGGAACTAATTGAGTATTCACAACTCCTTGACAAAAACATTCAGAAAAACTACAAAAAAAGCTCACAATACTATACACAATAACATCCGAAAAAAAAAAAGAGAAAGAACTTGTACATCGCATGGATTTGAGTGATAGGGTGGAAACAACAGCAACAAAAGAAGCTTTCATAACCCTTAAAGACCATAAACCCAATTTCCACAACAACCCAACATGTAGACCAATAAACCCATCTAAATCAGAACTAGGTAAAAAATAAGTAAGAAAATTTTAGAAAAAGTCATAAAAACTGTAAAATCAAACACTGAATACAGCCTCTGGAGGAATTCATATGAAGTCATCCAATGGTTCAAAAACACTTAACAAACAGAAGAACACAGTATTTATCACATTTGACATAGTAGACTTCTACCCATCTATAGATGAAGAACTACTTACTAAAGCTCTGAAGTTTGCTATATAAACACGCAAACATAACAGGGTCAGAAATGGAAATCATTCTACACACAAGAAAACCTTATTATACAGCAGAATGAAACAACATGGACCAAAAAAAAAAAAAAAACACTACATTTGATGTGACCATGGGATCATATGATGGTGCTGAAACATGCGAACTGGTTGGACTGTTCATGCTATCCAAATCCAAAAACAACTCGGAAAGCAAGTTGGATTATACAGAGACGATGGCCTTGCCGCGCTAAACAACAACCCAAGAACCATCGAAAACAAGAAAAAAGAACTATGCAAAATCTTCCAAACCAAAACTTAGAAATCACCGTTGAAGCAAACAAAAAGGTAGTAAACTACCTAGACATAACGCTTGACCTCAATAACCATATATATAAACCTTACAAGAAACCTAATGACACACCCATCTATGTAAACATCAACAGCAACCACCCACCATCTACACTAAAAACCATATCTAATGGTATAAACAAGAGATTATGTTATCTCTCTCACAATGAAAGAGTATTCAACAACACAGCAGCAGCAGAATACCAAGAAGCATTACAAAAAAGTGGTTATAGCTACAAAGTACAATACAGTCCAGATATTAACATGAACAAAAACAAAAAGAACAGGAAAAGAAAAATCACATGGTACAACCCCCCATATGATGGTAGAGTAAAAACAAACGGGAAAGAATTTTTCAAAATTCTGACAGCATCATTCTCAAAAGAACACAAACTGTCAAAAATATTCACAAAGCACCATCAAACTGTCATATTCATGTATACCCAATCTTTAAAATATAATTGATTCATACACATAAGGCGCAAACAAAGGTCAATTTTGATTCATCCCCTCCTTAATCTTTTAAAATCCCATGGGGTTTTTTTTTTACTCTGGCATCAATCAAAGCGTATATATTTTCATTATTTGTCTTTCAGCTGGTGCACCAAACAAGCACTCTTCTTCTGCACACGTTACTGATTTTGCAGGTTTACTTACTGCAAGTGTCCACACACACTCTCTGTGGTGTCCGGAACTGGCTTTCCTCTGTGCGGGGATCCCATACACATCACAACTACTGGTCGGCGACAAAACTCTTGCCCCAACCTGGATCTTCCCGCGGATCGGAGCTTGGCCCGGGAACGCGCGCAGCCCCCAGCCATCCACCTTAGTGCCCCGATCTCCAGTCTCTTCTCTACCGCACGGCAGAGAGTCGGTCGGCCCAGCTATAACAAACCGGATAAACACGAGTTCAAAACACTGCCAGCCAGTTAGCAGTCATGTTACACTTTAACATTTGAACTCTTCAATTTTTCAAACATAGTTTCGGTTCCGACAATAAACCGTTGAAAACAAAATGGAGAATCATCTAGATTCTCACAATATAAAATTAGATACTTACGGCTTGAGTACCGGTCATTCAACTACAATTCACATACTTCTGTATGTGTTAGGCCTCTGCCTTTATCATTGGGCACAGTCCGCCTCTTCTTCATCTAAATCATCTGTTCCATTCTCATTCTCAGAGTGCGCACCGATACAGGCCAACGCCTGTTTATATTCAAATCGCGTGAACAGTGTTAAAAATTTCACTCAAACCCTGGGCCACGTTCAGTCAGTACTCTCCCTTGTATCACACGACTAACCTATAGTGTAACGCACGAATCAATAATCTTTTTCTTAATCTGTACTGTCTCATGTAATCGCGTAGCATACGAAATATCGCTCGCATTACATGACACCCCCTTCCCGGGGTAAGATTTTTCCACCGGAGAAATCTTGCAAAAGGATACCCCACAGAGGAACCCAAAACCAGAAGTACTATATATACATATCAAATGCACAAAGTATATTCATCAAAGGAATCAACACTTTTTTTATCATGGATCACCTCAATATCTCCAAAACACATAATCCACATCTTAAGCACAAACACTTGCATGATCCATACACTTCCTGTCAAACCCAACAGAATATGCAAGATGAAACCATTAAGAACTGCACTATATGCATAGAGATGAAACAGTAAGCACCCACACAAAGATATCAAAATATGCAGTGATCTTTCAAAAGACAACCTGAAGAAATCCATCGTGTATCAATAGCATGAGACACACGTTAAAATCACCAATCATGGTTCAAAATTATCTACATGACCATGAACATGCACAGCAGCCAATCTGCAATGGTCATTTACAATGACACTACACAAATCATTTTCACCCATGACGCAAGTAAGAGAAATACAGACAATTTGACCACAAAAAAATGATACAGCAATAATGTATATACACAATTCTTAGACTTGTATCTTGTGTAGACCATACTCACTCAAACTTGTAGCTAACTGTAGCTTACAAGACAGGAATGAATAAGCAATGATCAATCACAAATACAAAAAATACAGCATCAGCAGACCATAAAACACATGGTATAGCACTACTCCCTGGACAACAAATCTGCGAAAATATTAGATGTCCCAGAGATAGGCTCAACAGTGAAACAGTACTCTTGAAATGCTTAATGCCCATCTTAACAGGCGATATTTTTTTGATTTTGACGCTTTCAAAAATGTCAACGGTCTGTGGTCAGTTTGCAAAACAAAAGGTCTCCCTGATAAAAACCTAGCAAACTTGTCCAGTCCCCAGACCAAAGCAAGACACTCCCTTTCAATAGTCGAGTATCTCTCTTGCACCACAGAAAAACTTTTGCTAGCGTATTGCACTGGATGTAAAAGTCCTGACTTTTCCTGTAGCAAACATGCACCCATGCCCTTACTGCTAGCATCTGTACGTAAGACAAAATTCATCCAAGTTAGGAAGAAGTAACACAGGAAATGAATTGAGTACAGCTTGAACTTCTCTCAAACTTTTCTGACACTCATCAGACCACTCAATCTGACGCTTCTTATCTCCCTTAGTCAGTTCAGTCAAAGGTGCAGTAAGACTAGCAAAATGAGGAACATATCTGCGATAGTAGGAAAAAAGACCCAACAAAGAGCGAACATGCTTCTTCGTAGTTGGCTTACCCACAGACAAAATCTTTTGCACTTTCTTGACTTCCGGACGAACATGACCAACGGAAATCATATGTCCCAAAAACTCCAACTCCTGAAAAACCAGCCAGCACTTTTGACGGACGAGCTGTCAAACCCAAACAACCTGAGGGTCAAAAGCATGCGTAAGTAGTCCAACAACTGCTGCAAAGACGAGCTGCAAGAAGAATGTCATCAAAAAAAACTTACAGCTGAAAACTGATACAACTGCAGCTTCCGCATCATTCTTGCGAATGTAGCTGGTGCGTTCTGCAACCCGAAAGGCATTCTCGTCCACTGAAACAACCCAAAAGGAGTTTGAAACGCAGTCTTTTCCTTATCCTGAGGCAACATAGGTATCTGCCAGTATCCCTTCGCAAGGTCTACTTTGACAAAATACCGACCTTCAGACAAACGACAGAAAATATCCTCAACATCTGGATCGGTTCGAGTTCAGAACACAGTGACCTTATTGAGAGCCCGATAATCGATACAGAATCGAATTGAGCCATCAGGCTTACCCACCAGAACGACTGGAGAACTGTACGGTGATACAGACGGTTCAATCACTCCAAGATCCAACATAACCTGAACCTCTCTCTGAATGATCTCCCTCTTTGCAAAAGGCAAAGGGTAAGACTTGACCCTAACAGGAAACATCAGTAGTCAGATTAATACAGTGTGGATCCTACCTGTACAGCCTTCCCTGGTGTATCTGTCAAGACATCAGAAAAATCCTCCAAAACACTCATCAACTGAGACTTTTGAGTGTCTCTGACAACTCAGGAGCAACCTTTACATCACGAAATGTCTCGCCTTGAACAGACAAGGTAGGTAATGAAACGTCATCGTCACTCACATCCTGTACAACTCCTACAGAGGAACAATGTACATCCTGTACAACTCCTACAGAGGAACAATGTACATCCTGTACAATCCTACAGAGGTATGTACATCCTGACCCGACGGGGGAGAAACAGGGGAATGTGAACACTCTGCATCCGAAAAACACCAGTGGAAACAACACAATCCACAGGTAACTCATTAGACAATGCAGACGCAGAGTCTAATCCCTGAGGGAACAAGAGCAACATCGAAATTGACAGCAACATTCGTCCGAACCACACATACTCTTTCAACATATTGATGTGGAAAACCTTGGACTTTCCATGCATGTCAATACGATAGTTGACAGGTGAAACTTTTCCTTCACAAGAAAAGGAAAGGACCTTTCCAGGAAACCTTCAACTTATTCTGTTCATCAGAGAGCAAAACAAGAACCTGATCACCCACTTTCAATGAACGAGGAGAGCTCTTTCTGTCTGCGTACACCTTATACTTGTCGGTCTGACTGTCAGCGGTCTGTTGTGCCTGAGCACAACTGTCCAGTATCCGATTGTGCAAGTCATGTACATATTGGTAAACGTTTTTTGTCATCGTCAGTCATCTGTGTGCCAGTCCACTTATCAGCTAACAAAGCGATAGGACCACGGGGTGAATGACCGAAAAGTAACTCAAAAGGAGAAAACCCTAAAGTCATATTCGGCAACTCCCGATATGCAAACAGAACAGCCGGAATGTACCGATCCCACTGCTTGGGACAGTCACGACAAACCTTCTTCAGCATGGACTTCAAGGTGCCATTAAACCTTTCCACCATCCCGTTAGACTGAGGGTGGTATGGAGTAGTGGTAACAGAAAATAAATAGACAACAGACGGTACACTTCTTCATCAGGTCCGAAAACAAACTGAGTACCACAATCAGTAAGAATTTCGGAAGGCAAACCATACCTTGAAAAAATAGAAAGAAGAGCCTCCGCCACAGTGACTGTATCGATACGTTTGAGTGGGACAGCCTCGGAAACCGAGTAGCTGTATCCACCAACGTCAGAACGTACCGAAAGCCAGAAGAAGACACCTCAAAAGACCAACCAAATCCATCGCTACCTTCTCAAAAGGTACTGAAACCAACGGCATCTTGTGCAACGGCGCACAAGGGACGCGGTTACGAGACACAGTCTTCTGACAAGTATCACATGAACGACAATACTCCTTGACTGACTGAGACACTCCTGGCCAAAAGAACGATGCAAGAACTCGCTGTAGAGTACGTCTGATCCCACAATGACCAGAAAAAAAAAATGCTGTCATGCGCAGTATGAAGCACAACGTTACGTACTCCTGAGGAACTACCACCTGACGCTTAACTTCACCTTTGTCCTTGACCAAGCGACATAGAACATCATTAAAAAAAAAAAAAAACAGGCTTAGTCAAAGGGGAAGGTACCTCAGTTACAACTGAAGAGAACAAATGGCTCAAAGAGGCATCACGCTTCTGCATAGCAGCAAATTCCTTAGGTTGTACATCCAGCACAGACAAATCAGGCACTGACAACGGTACAGGCAACTGTTTCTCCTTGTCTGCCTGTAAACGAGTAGTCACATTACATGGGACAAAAGATCCCAGCAGCACCTGAACATGCTGAAGTAACACCTGGAAGATTACCAAGAATGAGATCCGTTACTGGGTTCTCAATAACACAGGCAAGCACCTCACCCTCAAAGTAAGGTGTACTAACTGAGACCACAGCAAGAGGGAAAACCTCAATCTTACCTCCAAAAGAACGACAATGTTGTTCTTCACCAGTGAACTGGTGTGGAAGAACAAAAGAACGGCGCACTCCCGCAGTAGTGCAACCTGTGTCCCTCAACACAGAACAGTGAAACCCATTGACAGTTCCTGACTCAACCAGTAAGCCGTCAGTGTTAACATGTGACACCATCGAATGGGCTACAGTAGATGGATCGAAACATTGTCTGACATACCTGCGACATTCACTGCTGACTGCTCTACAGATGGACAATCCCGAGCTTTATGAAACCAGCAACCACAATTGTAACAACCTGCGGGTGTACCTGAGGTATTATGAGCCTGTCCGCGCTGTCGGCCACGGTTACGCGGATACCGAGAGTTAGACGCTGTTTGACCACCTCTAGGTGTACCGGTATTTGCACCCAAATGACCAGACTGCTGCTGACCACCACGGTAGCAGACTGTTCAAACCGGCTGCCATGATCCCGTCCGCTACGAGAATTTTGACCACCGCGGGAATTTTGACCTCCACGGTAACGATTACGGTTCTGATTTGAACGCCAAGAGCCAAATCCACGGTCTGAACCAACACTGTTTTGGTGATGTGCGAAGGAAGCGACATTTACATCAAAAACCGTGTCCGTTCCCTTGCGGGCAAACGTCCGATCAGGATGCGCAGTCCTGTACTGTTCCGCAAGCTCGCACATTTCTTCAGCGCTCGCAACCGACCTTTCTTTTAGAAAAACAGCCAAGTCCTTTGAAACGCTGTTTAAAATCTGCTCACGCAAAAACAGATCACGAAGTTCCGCATAATCCTTTTTAGTTTTGGACAAGTCAATCCACCGATCAAGAAAATGCGCAGACCGAATCAAATACGCAGGAAATGACTCGCCTTTCTCCGGACGCACGGTACGGAATTTCTCGCGAAATCCTTCGGCGGTACACCGGTAACGCTTAAGTAATTCATCCTTAAGTTCATCCCATGTTAAAGTATCCTTCGCTGCCAAAGAATGATACAGCGTCAACGCACTGCCCTTGAAAAGAGATGCAATATACAATACCCACTTATCTTTGGGCCACTCGCAAGAAGTAGCATGACTCTCAAATCTAAACAAAAATGCATCAATCTCATCTTTGTTTCATCAAAGACAGGCATCTTGGGGATATAAGGAGAACGACCAGAAATAGGTTTCGCATCACCAGAAACCCTGCGCAGAACCATTGTCTGTTACACCAAAAGCTTTTAATTTCTCCATTTCAAGCTGAAGATGAGGGGTATGAAACAAAAATCAAGTTCCAAGTCGGGGTCACCACTGTCAGACGTACGATATCCATGCATGCACGCACATACACACACGAACCTGACGTCTTTCCTCCGCACACAACTGCATCCACTCCATACACATAAGGCGCAAACAAAGGTCAATTTTGATTCATCCCCTCCTTAATCTTTTAAAATCCCATGGGGTTTTTTTTACTCTGGCATCAATCAAAGCGTATATATTTTCATTATTTGTCTTTCAGCTGGTGCAGTCAAACAAGCACTCTTCTTCTGCACACGTTACTGATTTTGCAGGTTTAC
>JADBJO010002559.1:0-7500 GCA_016801955.1 Conus betulinus
CACAACACTCACCCTATCACTCCACACTCCCACTAGACAGCCAGGCCGAGCCAGCTATCCACCAGCCACAAGAAGTTTACTTAAGTGGCATAACCTGCAACATTTCAAATGTGGGAAAATTGGAGCGTAGGGTAGGAGTCGATGAGTATAAGAGGAGTAGTAACCTCAGATGATGATGATAGGTATAATTGATAGTAGAGTGGTAGAGTATGGCCATTTATCTAAACTTGTTGTCTAAGGCCTCCTTTGAAATGTACCCAAAGGATAATAACATACTGAACTAGGAGATAAGAGAAACCCATATAAAATTGACATTCTTAATTTCCTCCGCCCGAAATCACACGCAGGTGTGTGTGTGTGTGGTGTGTGGTGTGTGTGTTGGGGTGTGTGTGTGTGTGTGTGTGTGTGTCGGTGGTGTGTGTGTGGTGTGGTTTGTGTGTGTGTGTGTTGTGTGTGGTGTGTGTGTGTGTGTGTTGTGTGGGTGGTGTGTGTGTGTGAGAAACGTGAACGTGCGCAAAACTCAACCCTATAGATGGCAAATCCAATAGAGGACAGAGGCGAGGGGTTGGGGGGGTTGGGGAGGGGGGGAGGGATGGGGTCAGGGGGGGGGGTGGGTGGGGGGGGGTGGGGGTGGGTGGGGGCATCTCAGAGACAGGTCAAGGAAGCTTTGGGCAAAGGAGAAGAACCGGACACAGCCATAGCATCTTCTCTCTGCGTCATATCACACAGTTGTCTGTGAGTGATGTTGAAAGGACACCGTGTTCTTGAAGACTTTCTGATTACATTTCTACCTCCTCATCTCTGTAGCCCTAACCCCCCATCCCCCAACCCCATCTGCCCCTCCCCCACCCCCCTCCACCCCCGTTTTGACCCCTCCGGGTTTCCCCCATCCCTATCCTTGCCCTCCCTATTCCCACCCCTCACCTCTCCCCTCCCTTCCGTCCCCCGTGTCTCACCTCCCCGCCCCTCTCCTTGCCCTCCCCCGACCCCCACCCTCTCCTTTTCGTTCTCGTTCTCCCACCCACCCACCTCACCCGCCCTCTCCTTGCCCCACCCCCACCCTCTCCCTTTCGTTTTCTCCCCCCCCCCCCCCTCCTCACCGCCCTTCTCCTTGCCCTCACCACCCCCCACCGTCTCCCTTTCGTTCCCGTTCTTCCCCCCCCCCCCCCCCCATCCCCGCCCCTCTTCTTGCATCCCCTCCCTCCGCTCCGTCACCTGACTCTCACCTCACCATCTCCCCACTCTGCCTTATCCTGAAATGGCATCATTCTCAATCCGCCCGTTCCGGCTCCTTGATGCGAGGGCCCCACCCCCATCCCCCGTTGAGTCCGCAGTGCCCGGCGGGCTCTTCAGCCATCCTGTTCTCAGCAACCTAACAACTAACCCTGAAAGAGCTCTTCATCCTTTCCCAAAGAAGTAGCCCCTTCTGTCTCTCTCTCTCTCTCTCTCTCTCTCTCTCTCTCTCTCTCTCTCTCTCCTCTCTCTCTCTCCTCTCTCTCTCTCTCTCTCTCATCTGATGAATTGTCTCCTTCCCCCCCGACAGCCTCGTTTTCATTTCCCCGCCCATCTTGCTGCGACGAACTTGATGAAGAGAAGTTCATCGCTCGTTCATCTTTTGGTTGTTCTCAGTGTTGTGTCTCTTGCCTAAGAAGGCCTAAGAAGGTCGAAACGCGTCGTGTTGTTTGTCTTGTGATTTGCAGGCAGGAAACACGACGAAGTTTCGTGAAATACTTTTCGAAACTCTTCGTTTTTGTCAGTGGAAAGACGAAAGAAAGAATCGAGGAGGCAGTCAAGGGGGGGGGGGGGGGTGGGGGGTGGGGATGGGGGTGGGGGTGGGAAGAACGAACCGGGGGGGGGGCGCAGGACGAAGGGGGGCGGGGAGGGGGGGGGGGGGAGGGGGGGGGGGGGGGTGGGTGGGGGTGGTGGGGGGGGGGGGGGGGGGGGGTGGGTGGGGGGGGTGGGGGGGGGGGGGGGGGTGGGGAGGGGGGGGGGGGGGGGGTGGGGGGGGGGGGGGGTGGTAATGGGGAGATGGGAGAAGGGTTAGGAGTGGAGGGGTTGGGGGGGGGGGGGAAGGGGGGGTGGGTTTGGGAGAGGGACGACGTAAAACTTAGTACCCCGGCTGCTTGTGATATTGCGTATTTCGCCTTCTTTTCCCCGCTGGCCGTGAGCTGCCGCAAGACTGAATGGAGAGAGCTCTTGGCCTCAAAGAGATGCCCGTCAATCCCCAAAGCACCGTTCGATACTCTTCTCTCAGAACACAATTCCCCATCCTGTAGGAGCGTGGATGAGCATAGACTCAACACCATGCCATGCAGAGGCTTTCTGGGTCAGTTCGTGTGGGTGAAAACACAAGAAGCTCCTAGAATTCTCATTTCAGTTTTTGTCTCTCCCTCTCTGTCTCTGGTTTCTTTCTGTCTGTCCTGGCTGTCTGTCTGTCTTTCCACCTCTCTCCTCCTCTCCTACAACAATCACGACACACACACACCACCACACACACACACCCACACCCACCACACACATACCCACACACACACACAAACACACACACAAAACACACACACCAAAATTGTTTTGCTACGTACAGACACGACTCATCACCTCTCTCTCTCTTCCTCTCTACTCCGTCTCTCTCCCCTCATCTCTCCGTCTCCCCATTCTCTCCCCCGTCTTCCTCTCTCTACTCGCGGCTCTCTCTTCCCTTCGCAATCCCTCGTACTCCTCATCTCCACTCCCTCTCTCTCTCTCCTCTCTTTGACTCAAAAGTGTCTAAACACAAAACACTTGCCGTCTGTCTGTCTGTCTGTCCTGTCTGTCTGGCTGTCTGTCTGTCGCTCTCTCCTCTCGTGGCCCATCTCCCTCTCTCTCTCCACCTCGTCCACCTCTCTCCCTCTCTCTCTCTCCGCATCTCCTTTTCTCTCTCTCTCCATCGCTCTCTCTCTCTCCTCTCTGGGTCTCATCACTCCCAAATGGTTTGTCCTATGCACAGAATTCGTCTTCACTTATTGCATTGTTAAAAAAAAAAAAAATGACGTTCTCGAAATATATTTTCAGACGGGTTTTTCTTACTGTGAGAACGAAAATTGTACTGACCTCTGAAATTCCGAAATTATTAGGAACGGGGGAAAAAACACAACAAATCCTGATATCCCAAGGTGTCCTCTCGTTGTATGTGTCTTCCATCCGCTTTTCAAATCCAGTGTCTTGACTCCTACGTGATGTGTTGTCTGGATTCAGGACCGCGCGCGCGCGCACCCACACCCACCACACAACACACACACACACCCACACACACACACACACACCCACACACAACACACACACACACCAACACACACACACACACACACACTCTCTCTCTCGGCTCTCTCTCCTCCTCTCTCCATCTCTTTGTTGCGTGTGTGTGTGGTGTGTGTGTGTGGTGTGTGTGTGTGTGTGTGTGTGGTGTGTGTGTGTTTGGTGGGGGGGGGGGGGTGGGGGGGGGGGGTGTGTGTTTGGTCCGTGTGGCATACAAAATCAAATATTTTGGTCTCAGGTCCTTCTTCAGTGACAAGTTCCTTTCAAGCAAAAGCCACTGCAATCACTATGAACATCACAACAACACAACCACCCGCATTCCACCATTAGTCTAAACACTGTACAAGCACAACCTTTGGTCAGCCCTTTTTGTATCCGCAAAAAAAAAAAAACCAAAAAACTCCAAGTACTAGCTTAAAAAACTCTCAAACTCCTCCCCCCCATCTCCCCCCCCCCCCCCCCCACCCCCCCCCCCCCCCCCCCCCCCCCATTTACCCCCTTAACATAATGATTGGCAGAGTTGTGGGGGTCAGCAACGTCTTCCCTTCGGCGCTTCTTCTCTGTTTCATTTTCTATCTGGCCGTACCATGATGGCTGATTTATGGTGCCGTGGCAGTCTGCTTTTGTGACACCTGGGTGTGATGAAAGACCAACAGAATTATAGAATGTGGTACATCTCCATTGGATGCCAAGGACGCAAAGCTGCAATCAGCTGAGTTCCACTGATGACTTCCGAATTCAGCAGAGCGAAAGGCTTCTAGGCATGTAATAGCGAATGGTTGGTGTCCAGAATTGCAGTAGTTAGCTTTGGCGGATGTTTATATCCCATTTGCTACTGTACGCTTTTTTTCTTTTTTTCTTACAATTCGCTTTTCTTTCTCTCATAACCCTTTTCCTTTCTCTTGGCTTTTTAAAAAGTCTTTTGTGATGCTGAAGAATTGTTAGCCTTGCTTGTTTCTCACGCCGCTGAATTTGTTAACACACCACACACACACACACACAGCACACACACCACACGACACACACACACACCACCCACACACACACACACGACACCCACACCACGTTCACACGCACACACACACACACCACACAACACACCAAGCACACACACACAACACGACACAGAGATGCACCCACGCACACCACCACCCACTACACACACACACACACCCACCCACAACACACGCACACCCGCACACCGCACTCACGCACTCACACCCACACACACACCCCACACACACACACACACACACACACACCCACATTAACCACACGCACGCACGCACGCCCGCACTCACTCACTCACACACACACACAGCCCACACACCACAAACACACACCACACACACACACACCACTCCACACACACCACACACATCACACCACACACCCACACACACCACTCTCTCTCTCTCTCTTCTCTCTCTCTCTCTCTCTCTCTCTCTCTCTGACCACCACGACACAACACAGCGCGCTTCACACGCCCACACCACCAAACAACACACACACACCACAACACACACATAAGCCACACACCACACACACACCACCACACACACACACACACACACACACACACCTACCCACTTTATGGCGCGCACACGCGAGCGCAACACTCGTCATCCCCAAACAGCCGCGCGTCCGCAAGCGCCGCGCGCGCGCACACACACCCCACAAGCCACACTCCACATCACACACAGCACACCACACAACACACACAACCAAAACCCACATACACCACGTTGCACTGCGCGCAACACACTACACAACACACATACACCCCAACCCACACCACACCACACACCACACACCCACACCCCACACACACACATCGCACGCCACGCACGCACCACGCACGTACGCACTCACGCCCGCGACCCACAAACACACACACCAAACACACTCTCCTCCCACTCCCACTCTCTCCTCGCTCTACGCACACACTCTCACCCTCCCACTCTCGCTCTCTCCACACTACTATCTCTCCTCCTCCTCTCTCAACTCTCTCTCCTCCAGACTGCTCTCCTACCCCTCCTCTCCTTCCTCCTCCTCTCTCCCATCCTCCTCTCTCTTCTCCCTCCTTATCTTTCTCTCTTCCTCTCCTCCCCTCCCTCTCCCTTTTCCCCTCCCCTTCCTTCTCTCTCCTTTCTCCTTCTCTCCTCTCCTCCTCCCCTCTCTCAACTCTCCTCCCCTTATCCCCTCCTCCTCCTTTCTTTCTCATCCCTATCCCCTCCTTCTCTCTTCCTCCTCCTTCTCTCGTCCCTCTCTCTCTCCTCCCCATCCACTCCCTCTCTCTCTCCCTCGCCTCCATCTCTCCCTCCTCTGCCGTCCTCCTCCCTCTCTCAACCCTCCCTCCTCTCTTCTTTTCCTCCTTCCCCTCTCCTGACTCTCTCTTCCATCTTCCCTTCTTTATTCCTTCTCCTTTCCTCCCTCTCCTCCCTCCCCTCCCCCTCTCCTCCTCTTTCCTCTTTCCTCTCCTCTCGTCCTCTCCCTCTCCTCCCTACGTCCTCTCTCCCTCGGATACCTCTCCCTCTCTTCCCCCCATCCTCTCTCTCTCCTCCTTTCTCTCGCATTCTTCTTCTCCCTTCCTTCTCTCATTCTCCTCTCCTCTCCTCCGCCCCTTTCTCGTTCCTCTCTTCCTTTTCCTATCTTCTTTTTATTCTTCCTCTCTCTTCTCCCTCATCTCTCTCTCGCCACTCCTCCTCTCCTCGCCTCGTCTCTCCCCCTCTTCTCCCCTCTTCCTCTCTCTCCTCCAAAATCTCTCTCCTCCCTTTACACGTGTGCACGTGTGCACGCGCGCACACACACACACACACACACACACACACCACACACACACACACACACACACACACACACACGCCGCTGAATAAAAAAAAAAAATTTATCGGATTTTGCATGTTCATCGTTACCATATAGATTAACTTCGCATTCAAAACTTTTTTTTTTCCGCTGCAATGTTGATATTTCCTTTCCCCCCCCCCCAATAATTGTTGAAAATTCAGCACAAAGATGATGCGTGGTCTGGAAATATCATTCCTAGTTTTGAACTGAATCTGTAGAGGCTTTGTGAAAAATTTCCATTAAAAGTGTATGAGAAAAATGATGATCAGAATATCATGATATGCACCTGATCTTTATTACTTTCACTTGCATTCGTCATAAAGCCGGAGATATGTTTCCGCTTTGCAAAAGGAACGGAAGTTAAATGCGATAACTCGTCGTCTGCGGGAGAGGTGTCGAAGAATTTTCTTTGATCCATGCTTTTTTTTTTTTTTTTTTGCATCTCATGTTACGAACAGCGGATTTTTTTTTTCACTGATGATGACTATCCTTTTCTTGACTTATTATTCATTATAATGTCTGCCGTTCTTAAGCACATTGTCATTGATCATATCCTAGGGTAATAACGCCCACCCCACCCCCACCCCCCCCGAAAAAAGTTGAGTTGAATACATAAATACGCATCCTGTCCGCCGCCCCCACCCCACCCACCCTACCCCCACCCTCACCCAACCCGTTTCCCCCCCGTTCCCGGTTTTTTTTATTTCCCAAATGGATGCGTCAAATAGAATAATTTATATACGGGGAGGGCAGGGAGAGTGTAGGGATAGGGATAAGGCTGAGACGAAGGGCGATAAATGAAGACTTGAAAAGAGTAATTTGACAATGGCTCTCTCCTTTCCTGCAGGTGTCCGTGGCGTAAAAAGCCTCCAAGAGCAGAGCTGGCCAAAAAGTCCCAGCATTTCCTTTGGGCCCAGCCACTGTCTTTAATAATAACAGAAGCAAGTGACGAGTTTTGGGTAGGATAGAGAGAATAAAGCAGAGGTGGGGGAGAGAGGTGACAGGGAATGTCTGTGTGTAGGTGGAGGTGCTGGTGCTGGCTGCTGCTGCTGCTGCTGCTGAAGAAATGAGGTTGAATGGGAGGAATGTGCAAGCGGTCAGAGGACTGAGTGGATGAAGACTGGATAGAAGAGCGCCCGGAGAATTTATCCATTCTTTTGAGACGAGTCTCTCGTTTTAGCGCTGTGTTGGCTCCCCCGCTCCCCCCCCCCCCCCCCCCCATCCCCCTCCTCTCACCAATCCCCCCTCCCTAACCTCCCCCCCCCCCTCCCTCAGATATTTTATTCCGGTTTGCTCTTTACCTCCACAGTAGCCAGACGGATCTCATAGCTTGCATGAACCTGCCACTTGGCTTTAAAC
>JADBJO010002559.1:12500-100000 GCA_016801955.1 Conus betulinus
AGTGTTATGATATACACCAAGGCTTTAATCCTTCACAAAGAGCATGGGTCTCTTGAGTGCTATGATATACAACAAGGCTTTAATCCTTCACAAAGGGCATGGGGTCTCTTGAGTGCTATGATGTACAACAAGGCTTTACTCCTTCACAAAGAGCATGGGTCTTTTGAGTGCTATGGTATACAACAAGGCTTTAATCCTAATGGGTCTTTTGAGTGCTATGATATACAACAAGGCTTTAATCCTTCACAAAGAGCATTTGTCTCTTGAGTGTTAAGATATACAACAAGGCTTAATCCTTCAAGAAGAGCATGGGTCTCTGAGTTCTATGATGTACAACAAGGCTACAGCCCTTCACAAAATGCATGGATCTCTTGTTCCCACGACATACACCTCGCGAACATTTAGGCGACGTTCGGCGAAAGCTAAAATCACTTGGTCTAATCTTGTGAACCGACAGATATAAACAAACAAACATACAAACAAGTAAATAAACAAACCGACGGTCACGCGTGAAAACTAAACTTTTCGTGGCGGACTTATGCATTGCGTGTATGTTGCCTTCATTCATACCTTGATTAATATTCCCTTGTCCATCTATCTATCTTTTTTTATATTACCCACTAAACTAAAGAAGAAGGTCAGATTTCTAATGTACACTGTCTTGTTAAGCAAAATAGGAGAGGGGTTTTAAATTCTCATTCTGTGATATGTGTGTGTGGGCGCCGCGCGTGCGTGCGTGTGTGTGTGTGTGTGTGTGTGTGTGTGTGTGTGTGTGTGTGTGTGTGGTGTGTGTGTGGTGTGTGTGGTGTGTGTGTGTTGTGTGTGTGTGTGTGTTTGATGTGTGTGCGTGCGTGCATGCGTGTGCGCGCGCGCGCGCGGTGGTGTGTGGATGGATATATGTTATGAGTGGTGTGTGCATGCGTGGATGCATGCACTTTAGTGGGGTGTGTGGTGTGGTGTGTGTGTGTGTGTTTGTGTGTGTGTGTGTGTGGGTGTGTGTGTTGTGTGTGTGTGTGTGTGTGGTGTGGTGTTGTGTGTGTGTGTGTGCGTGAGCTTGAGAGAGATAGGAGAGAGAGAGNCAGTCAGTGTCATGTCTCATGAGGCAACCCACTGGAGGAGACATTGCAAGCTACTGAGTCACCTTGGTGGTGTTCAGTAATGCCTGTTCTGACCCAGCTATTGCGGGACCCAATTTACCCAGGCCCCTTATTGATGACAATAATTGCTTAGCCGTGGAGCTGGTTTGAGCAAGCTGTCCATCTTTAGCATGCCACCCTGTCTGTCCAGTGACAGTCCCCATGAATTTGCAGATGTCAGTGATTGACAGAATCAAACCAAGGCCAGATACGGAGAGGCAATGATAACTGAGGTCACCATTAGAGTAAGGTATGAAGGGCCACAGAATTTGAGACTTATTTTTTATGCTGATCGATGAGAATAAGGATGATGTAGATGATGGTATGGGTTTCTGTTCTAGTCTGAGACTGCGTGACAGGGCTGTACTCTATACTTACTCGCATAATATATCCAGGCATCAACCAGGCCTAAGAGCAACAGACTCCTGCAGTTTTTTGGTCAGGAAATCTGAATTACACTCACACATGCATCCAATAAGTGGATGAAACTTGACTCTGTGGTCCCAGCCTTCCCAGTGTTGAGCCCATAGCAAATTCATCTCTGGGTAGGAGGCGGTCAGGGTAGAAAAAAGCGAACAAATAAATGGTTCTGATGAGAATTGAATCCACAGCCTCCTGGCATGAATTCGCAATGCTAAGCACTTTGCCATGACAGATGGTGAAAGAAATCATTTCTGACTGGTTTTCTGTACATGGGCTACTGATGTACTTGATTTTTAATTTTTGAAAATGAAGCCGGGGGTGTTGTAAAACTGAACCAAATAGAGGAGATTGAGTTTATGTCTTCTTGCTTTCTGAAAGATCAGTCAATATGTATAAAAAGCTTGAAACTCATTGACTCCATGGGATAACAGTTTTGTTTCTTGCTTTTCAGTCAGTTTGTCTGTAAACTGAACACTGTATCAGTGCCTTCAAGTAAAGAACCTCTAATCTAGTGCAGTTATGCAGGTTAATAACCAGAAGTAAATTTCTGTTTACTGAATTCAGGTGGTGGTTTCTAGAAAGAGCATGTCAGCATACTATTGTGGTACCTTTCTTTTTAAAGTTAACTTTTATTTGCATATTCAAAGCAAAGCAGATGTTTCTACAGTATTTTTTTTGAGACATTTCTCTTTTAATGTGGGGATATTTTACTTGCATTAAGTGCGCACAGGATCTTATCTGAGACACTCGTACTCGGGGTCAGCACCAAAAGTCCAGAGGAGATGGGCAGACAAAAATCCTACCCTTTGTGAGTCTCAATACATGGACTCAGGATTTTGTCACTTCCAAGGCTGGTGTTTTAAACCCACCAGGCCAGAGTTCCATCAGTAGGGCAGCTTTGTCTGTGTGTTGTGTGTGCCAGGTGGAGTCAGAGCGGGAGGAGCTGCTGGCCCGTGTGTCGTCACTGAAGGACGACAACAAGGCCTTTGAGGAGCAGGCCAAGGACCAGGCCCTCCGCCTCAACCAGATGGACGAGGAGCTGGCCCGCTTCAAGTCCTCGGCCTCCCAGCTCAAGTCTGTCTTTTTCTTTTCACCAGTAATTGTTGTTGGTTTGAGGGAGGAGTGGGGGAGATGGGCTTTCCTGTAGTAGCCAGACCCGTCATTTGCTCTTTTTAGAGTGCCTTTGCTTTATAAAATGGATTTCTGTGGGCTTTTTTTTCCCACTATATTATCCATCTTTTTCAGAATGTATTGAATATCAATGCTTTCAGTCCTCTTTTTGTGTGTCTGCCTGCATGCCTTTTATTTGTATGTGTGAGTGTGTGTGTGTGTGTGTTTCAGTCCTTACACTTTGAAAATAGTATAATTTTGATGACAGGAGAGTGGGCAATTAATGTACATTGTGCGTAGATCTTAACGTTATTTAAAGTAATTGGCATTTTTAATTGTTCCTTACCGAGATCTTTATAGAATTTTCAAAAATGATGATTTCTTCATGTATAAGATCCTTTTAAATTGAAATATCCTTTGTAGATTTCCTTTTTTATTGTACATCTCTTTCTCCTCTTTGTCAATTTCTCGGCTAGAACTCCTAGATTCACTATTGGTGAGATTTTTCCATATAAGACTATTTTGAATCCCACTGTTAAGGTAGCTGCATTCTATCTTCAGGGAAGATATCTAAGCATGACACTAGTGTGTATGTGTTTTATTTTCTGTGCTATGCATTCCATGGTCACACAGTAGCCTGCTCTTCACTAATGTGCATGCAAGACTTTTTTTAGGCATGTGTTCAACAAAAGACTTCGATTTTAAGTCTCATCTAAAGAACTAGGAGGAGACTGGAGTCTGCATAAATGTTAATTCTGAAGAAAAATTTCTTTCAGTCTGGCTGTTTTGAGTGAAAATTGAACTTCGGACTTTAGAATAAACTCTGACACTTTCATCACTTGACCAAGTTGGCTTCAGTATTGTAAGTGATATTCAGCCAATAACAGCTCAAATGGTATTGAAAGAGTATGAATGTAAATACATTTGACATGCACGTTCATGCACACAGACACACATGCACACACATTTTTATTTTGCCCTTCTCTCTTATAATATTAGATGATTAATATGCTTAATCGAATCTTTCAAGTATAAAAGAATTACCTGTATTTATGTAATGCTCATTTAATGTTGTTACTTAAAGACATAAAACGAACTGGCATTAAAAAAACACCTAAATATCACAAGTTCCAAAATGCTCATCTTTCAGACTGTTAGTGGAAGAGGCAGAGAAGACGTTGGACGAGACACCGTCACCGGTTGACACGGCGAGAAAAAGAACTGCAGGCGCAAGAGCAGCGATGTGTGTCCCTGGAAGACCAACTGACACACATGCAGCGTAATGCTGCAGAACAGCGTGACGAGATGTCGGCCATGCGGAACACGCTGGCGGCGGTGGATCGTGAGAAGGACGGTCTGCAGATGGTGGTTGACGAGAAGCAGAGAAAGTGTCCATGCTGAACACAGAGCTTCATGATAGGGTGAGAGCTTGGGCTACAGGGTGAGGAGGTTGGGCAGCAAGGTGGGATGACTGGCTGCAGGTTGAAGGATCGGACTATAGGCTGAGGGGATGAGCTACAAGGTGAGGAGTTGGATTGCAGTGTGAGAGATCGGTAGCAGGGTGAAGGGTTGGGCTACTGGTTGAGGGGTTTGGCCATAGAATTAATTGCACTACAGGTTGAGGGCTGGTTTACATGGTGAAGGACAAGTTAAAGAGTTTTTGGCATCATGGTAACGAACTTTGCTATGAGTGTTGGGTTGCAGTGTAAGGGTTGGACAGGAAGATGAGGGTCAGGCTGGTTGAGGGGTCGGGCTACAGGATGAAGGATTGGCGTACAGTAGGGGGCAGGAGGGGTTGGGGGATGAGGATGAGCCTCAGGGCAAAGAGTTGTGCTACAGAATGGAAAACAGGGCTGCAGGATGTGAGGATTGGGCCACAGGGTGAAGGGTTGGGCCACAAGTGAAGTGTTGGGTTGCAAAGTTTAAGGGTTGGGCTGCAAGGTGAAAGGTTGAACTACAAGTGAAGTGTTAGGTTGCAAGGTTTAAGGGTTGGGCTGCAAGGTGAAGAATTGAACTACAAGTGAAGTGTTGGGTTGCAAGGTTTAAGGGTTTTGGCTGCAGGATGAAGGGTTGAACTACAAGTGAAGTGTTAGGTTGCAAGGTTTAAGGGTTGGGCTGCAAGGTGAAAGAATTGAACTACAAGTGAAGTGTTGGGTTGCAAGGGTTAAGGGTTTGGCTGCAGGGTGAAGGGTTGAACTACAAGTGAAGTGTTAGGTTGCAAGGGTTAAGGGTTGGGCTGCAGGGTGAAGGGTTGAACTACAAGTGAAGTGTTAGGTTGCAAGGGTTAAGGGTTTTGGCTGCAGGGTGAAGGGTTGAACTACAAATGAAGTGTTAGGTTGCAAGGGTTAAGGGTTTGGCTGCAGGGTGAAGAGTTGAACTACAAGTGAAGTGGTGGTTTGGAAGGCTTAAGGGTTGGGCTGCAGGGTGAAGGGTTGAACTACAAGTGAAGTGTTAGGTTGCAAGGTTTAAGGGTTGGGCTGCAGGGTGAAGGGTTGGACCACAAGTGAAGTGGTGGGTTGCAAGGTTTAAGGGTTGGGCTGCAAGGTGAAGGGTTGGACCACAAGTGCAGTGGTGGGTTGCAAGGTTTAAGGGTTGGGCTGCAGGGTGAAGGGTTGGACCACAAGTGCAAGTGCAGTGGTGGGTTGCAAGGTTTAAGGGTTGGGCTGCAGGGTGAAGGGTTGAACTACAAGTGAAGTGTTAGGTTGCAAGGTTTAAGGGTTGGGCTGCAAGGTGAAGGGTTGAACTACAAGTGAAGTGTTAGGTTGCAAGGTTAAGGGTTGGGCTGCAGGGTGAAGGGTTGGACCACAAGTGCAGTGGTGGGTTGCAAGGTTTAAGGGTCGGGCTGCAGGGTGAAGGGTTGAACTACAAGTGAAGTTGGGTTCCAAAGTTCAAGGGTCGGGCTGCAGGGTGAAGGGCTGAACTACAAGTCGAGTTGGGTTCCCAGGTTTAAGGGTTGGGCTGCAGGGTTAAAGGGTAGGACTGCAAAGTGAAGGAGTGGGCTGCACAGTGAAGGGTTGGGCTGCACAGTGAAGGGTTGGGCTGCAGGGTGAAGGGTTGGGCTGCAGGGTGAAGGGGTTGGGCTACAGAGTGAATGGTTTGACTAGAAATGAAGGGTTGGACTTTGGGGTGAAGGTTGGGCTAAAAGGTGAAGGGGGTTGGGCCAAAGGATGAAGGGTTGCTGTACGAAGTGAAGGTTTGGGTTGCAGGGGTTGGGGGTTGGGTTGCAACTTGAAGGGTTGGACTCCGGAGTGAAGAATTGGGCTGCAGGGGTGAGGGGGTTGGCTACAAGGCGAAGGGTTGGAGTGGAGAGTGAAGGTGTGGTCTGCAATGTGAGTGGTTGGGCTATGGGTTGAGAATTTGGGTTACAGGATGAAGGAAGGGGTTATTATCAAGTGAAGGGCTGGGCTGGAGTGTGAAGGATTGGGCCACAAAATGAGGGGCTGGGCGACAGGATAAGTTGGGCTGCTGATGAGGGTTTAGGCAGCAGGATGAGGGGTTGAGCTACAGGGTGGGGAGTTGGGCTGCAAGATGAGGGGTAGGGCTACAACATGAGGGGTTGGGCTACAGCATGAGAGATAGGGCTACAGGATGAGGGGTAGGGTTACAGCATGAGGGGTAGGGCTACAGGATGAGGGATTGGGCTACAGGGTGAGGGGTAGGGCTACAGCATGAGGGTTTGGGCTACAGGATGAGGGGCTGGACTATAAGAGGGGTAGGGGTACAGCATCAGAGGTAGGGCTACAAGAGGGGTTAAGCTACAGGAGGAGGGGTAGGGCTACAGCATGAGATGTTGTTGGCTACAGGATGAGGGGTAGGACTACAGCATGAGAGGTTGGGCTACAGGATGAGGGTTTGGGCTACAAGAGGGGTTAGGCTACAGATGAGGGGTATGGTTACAGGATGAGAGTTGGGCTACAGGATGAGGGGTAGGGCTACAGCATGAGAGGTTGGGCTATGGGATGAGAAGTTGGGCTACAGGATGAGGGGTAGGGCTGCAAGAGGGGTTGGGCTTCAGGATGAGGGGTAGGGCTACAGCATGAGAAGTTGGGCTACAGGATGCGGGATAGGGTTACAGCATGAGAAGTTGGGCTACAGGATGTGGGGTAGGATTACAGCATGAGAGGTTGGGCTACAGCATGAGGGGGTTTGGGCTACAGCATGAGGGGTAGGGTTACAGCATGAGAGGTTGGGCTACAGCATGAGGGGTAAGGCTACAAGAGGGGTAGGGCTGCAGGATGAGGGGTAGGGCTACAGCATGAGGGGTAGGGCTACAGGATGAGGGGTTTTTTGCTGCAAGATGAGGGGTAGGGGCTACAGCATGAGGGGTAGGGCTACAGGATGAGGGGTTGAGCTACAGGATGAGTGGTTGGGCTGCAATATGAGGGGTAGGGCTACAGCATAAGAGATAGGGCTACAGCATGAGGGGTTGGGCTGAAGATGAGGGATTGGGCCACAAGATGAAAGGTAGAGCTGCTGGATGAAAGGTTTGGGTTACAGGATGAGGGGTTGGGCTACAGCATGAGGGGTTTGGCTACAGGATGAGGGGTTGGGCTACAGTATGAGTGAGTGGGCTGCAAGATGGAGGGCAGGGCTACGGGATGAAGGGTAGGACTACAGGATAAGGGTAGCCAGGGTAGGGCTACAGGATGAGAGGTTGGGCTACAGGTTGAGGGGTTGGGCTACAGGTTGAGGTGAGCTTCGAGCTTCAGGGAGAGGGATAGGGCTACATGATGAGGGGTAGGGCTACAGGATGAGGGGGTTGGGCTACAGGATGAGGGTTAGGGCTACAGGATGAGGGGTTGGGCTACAGGATGAGAGATTGGGCTGCAGAATGAGAGTTGGGGTACAGGAGGAAGGATGGGGTTACAGGTCGAGGGATGGATCTACAGGATGGTGGTTTCATCCTGATGGATGAAAGGTTGGGCTGCAAGGGAAGGACTGGGATACAAGATGAGGGATTAGGCTACAGGATGAAGGGGGGGATTGGAAGATGAGGGGGTTCAAACACCAACACTGACCCAGTTCATCTTGATCAACTAAGTTTGAGTTGATTTGAAATGCATCTGTACAGTCAGCATTGATAATCTAGTTGTCCTTGTTGATCTAGCAATGCTTGGGGCATTAAATTGTCAACTGTCTTGGCCTCTGTCACTGCTACTTACTGCTTTTGCTCTGCACTCTTAATACAAGGTGAAAAGAAAAAAAAAAGATTTGGCTTATGAGGGTAGCTCATTGTGAATGGTACCTGCAAGAGCCTGGGCAGACGACTCAAGGCGTCACACCTTAACCTCTCCCAAATTACCCATTTGGAAAGGAAACTTGGTCACCACCATTGATAGGCAGATAGGGGCAGGTCAGTAAACGGAAAATGGTAATTTAAAGGTTAGGGAAATGATAAATCTCGGTGTTTGTCAGGGCATATTTCCTTTGGACAAATGAGTGCATATTTGCAATCACTTTATGGGCTGTTGGCTGTAAAGCTATAGAGAATGAGATCTTGACACACAACCAGGATAGTAGCAAGGGGTTCAGTGTTTGTTTCCAAAGTGTCATTGAAAAGAGCAGACTCATTGTTTGCTCATTATTTGTTTGGACCCGGAAGGGCAAGCTGTTGTTTCCTGTGTTACTATTTTGTTCACGTTATGTAACGACAGTGTTAAATAACCATTAAAATTCAGTTACTGGAGAAGGCAATGTTGCTGTGCTTGCAGGAGCGTGTGGTGAGTGACCTGAAGGTGAGAGTTGGAGAACTGGAAGCTCAGCTGCAGTAAGTATACCCTTTGGTTAACAGTGTATTGCCACAGTGCCACACTTCACACCAGCTCCTGCATTTTGAGGCTGCTTCGTGAAGTTCATGGCAGAAAAAAAACTTAAGAGGTTCATTTATGGTCATTAGCCAAAAAACATTCAGTGTATGGTGTCTACTGTGTGGACCAAAAATGAATGAAAAAGGTCGAGATGCAAGAGGTCTGTGAATACAATGTTGCTAGCAGTAAAAGGAAAGAATGGTCTGAACTTTCCTTCACTGCATGAGTACATTGCATTGTATATGTTACTTTCAGGCCATACTTTTTGCATCTACTGCAAATGAATGGATTGGATTAACAGGGATAATTTGTACTTTGTGTGACAAAGTTTACATAGATTCATGAGTATGCACCCATTAGCAAATCATGAGTATCATGCAGATGTCCATGTGCATGTTCACAACACACGCACACTCAAAATCGCACATGTGGATGATTATTGGTGCTCTAAATCTGTGCAAATAACACATGGTAGGGCATATACACAGATCAGTTGACACGTTCTCCTTGACACTCCTCTTTGTGTATCTCTCTCTGTAATATGCATTATGTGCATGTATACAAGCACACAAGCATTTACAAATATACATATACTTTCACAAGAGCATTGTTGATCAGTGGGGTGGAGAAGACTGAGAGGTAGGCTGTGATGTGTTCGCTATGTCGGTTCATTGCCTTTTGATGATACATAGTTCATTAGATAGGTTATGATGTTCGTAATGTTTTATTTGTTGAATTCCTTTTCATTGAACTGAACATTTGTAGATTGGATCAGCTTTTGGATGGGCTAATATCATCATGAATTAAATTGACCTGAAAACTTGTTAGCTTCATGTCAAACATTTACATTCCAGACATTGTTACATTTGCAAGTTAGATTGATTGAGAAAAGTAGTTCTGAGACCTATATTGCACAGTAGAGCACTGTAAATCTTTTTTCGTGCTGGGACAAAAGGTGGCCTCAGCAGTGCTCTTTTTTGTTTGGGTTTTTATTTTGTAGTAGGCAGCTTCCGCAGTGAATGCACTGCAGATGATAAGTTATACAGTAATGTCTTTTTGCAGCCATGCCAATGACAACCTCTGTATGAAGGACCGAGAGATCAAAAGCCTGCGTCGTCAAGTAGAGAGTGGCAACGAGGATTTGCAAGAAGCCGAGGTCGTGATCTGGCCATGCAAGAAAATCGTCGACTCCAGGATGATCTGTCTGTAATGACAAGAGAGAATCAGGTAATATAATGTGGGGTGTGAGGTACTGTTAAAAAAAAGGGTATGGAGAGTTGCATGTGTTGACTTGCATACAAGTATTACTGATGTTTATGACTGAAATGATTGTAGTCACTCAGTCACGCTTAGAAGATCTGGAACTTTTCCATACATCGATGATGACCTGCCACATATTGATCATTTGAGTTGTTGCTTCTTTAGTTTGAATGAGTTCAAACATACTTGTATAGTTTTTTCACTTAGTTCTTAGTCATTGTGCTCAATTTTGCGGTATCTGGACTTTAAATCATCCATAATCATGTTAAAGGAGCTGCCTTCTGCGACTGTCACATGCTTTTGCTAGTCACACTGGACAAAAGATGAACAAAGTAAACCTGTTTTACTCAAATCAAACTCAGCTGCAAATGGCACACACACAGGAGTTGCAGTAGAAGGCTAAAAATTCTGCATCTTAACAAATGCCTATCTATGAATGGAATATACAGTCACCCTCAGAGTTGATCGTTTTGGGAAAATGGTGGGTGGACAGATATGGGAAGACTGATAGAGAAAAGGGTAACAGAAGCAGACAGCTATTCAGGTTCAGCCATCTTGAATGCTGCAGACTATTTAAATAATTTTTTTTTTTTTTGAGCAACACATGTTTCTGCTTTTTGAGGAAATAGGTTATTCTGTCAATAGTTTTCAGCATTGCTCTCAGAAAGTCTAGAATGATTCTAGGTAACGTCTTTTTTCATGCTGCAGTGAGCCTACTGCGGCATTGTTTGGAAAAAGAAAGGAGGGTATGAGCCACCCTCTGGGAGAATGGCCGTCAAAGCAGCTGAGTTCTTTTGTTGGTGTTTATTGGGAATCTGTATTGGCAGGCCTTGAGCAGTGTGGTTGGCATTCCTCAGGTCTGTGGAGAAATGTTAGGACACACACTGAACTGTTGTTAAAAGAATACAAGAGTGTTCATACAAGAAGAAAAGGGTGAGGATTGTGTGTTTATATGTTCAGGAACAGACTTTTAGGGCATATTGTTATTTACATACATAGAGAAGTAGAACTGTAAAGAAGGACAATAGAACAAATTGTTATGTATATGCACATGCGTACAGAAGTAGAACCGTAAAGAAGGGCAAGGGCAATAGAGCAAATTGTTATGTACATGTGTACAGAAGTCGAACCATAAAGGCCACTAGATTTAATTGTTATGTCCATGCATATAGAAGTAGAACTGTAAACAAGGCCATATGTGACAAGCTAGATGTCAAGCAACTCATGACTGAGAATGTTTGTCTGTATGTGTGCAGAAACTGAACTCTGAGCTTCAGGATGCCCTGGCAGAACGGGAAGTACTGAAGACACAGGTTCAGCAGTACATCCTAGAGGTGCGACGTGTAGAAGACACACTAGCAGCGAAGGTCAGTATTGGGGACTGATTTATTTGACTCTGATTCATCTGACATTACTGTTTTCTTTCTTGTTTTTATCTCTCGCTTTCTCTCTCTCTCTCTCTCTCTCTCTCTCTCTCTCTCTTTCTCTCTCTCTCTTTTTTTTTTAAATTTGGAATGAAACGGAGGATAGCTTCATGAACATTGTTATGGTCTTAAATGCATGTTTGTGTGTATGTGTGTTGTGTTTGCTTTTTGAAATAGTGAGTATTTTTTTTATGTAGCTTTTCACTTTCCTAGATCTGACATTTGTGCTGGGATGTACATGTACACACACTGTCCTGTCTTCTTACATTTAGGTTCTTGTACATATATGTACGTTCATGTTATATTCTTTTTTTACATTCAGGAACAAGAGCGCTCTGACTTACTGGAGCAGTACCGCAAGTTGTCAATGGAGGCAGAGCAGTACCAGACAATGTCCCACCAGCTGGAGAGCGAGGGCTCCAACATGCGTCTGGAGATCATGACCAAGGACTCCGAGCTGAGGCGTGCTCACGACAAACTGGACAACTTGGAGCGCGAGATCCAAGAGGTTGGGCAAAGAACATGGCATCTGGACAGGGGAGGGAATTGGGAAAGCTGGGGATGGGAGACTGAACGAGATATGAAACAGGACTTCACAGAGACAAAAATCATTACATTGAGTAGTAAGACTGAAAATCATTGAAGGGGAGCACACAGAGACACAGAGAAATATATACCATGGGGAATCTGGAGAAAATTCAGGACAAGAATAAGAACAAAAAACAAAAAGAAAGATGGAAGGTAGAAATAGGAACCAGGACAAAGAAGGACAGAGAAGTGATGATTTGTCAGTGATGAGACATGGTCATATGACCCAGGTCATTGGAAGGGGTTTTCTACCCTGACTGAATACGACCAGGATTATTAAATCAAAAAAGACAAAAGCATGCTTGCTATCTCAGCAAAAGCACATAGAGGTCCACAAAGTGCTGATCTGTAAACGGAATGTTTTATGTGCTTCAAAGTTCTGCATTGCAAAGCAGAACTGAAAGCACATAAAACATTCCGTTGTAGAGCTAACATGTGCTCATGACAGACTAACATTGTTTTTTTTTGCTCTCTGTCTGTCTGTCTATCTGTCCTTCTGTCTCTCTCTTTGACTGTGTCTCACTGTCTGTCTGCCTGTTTATCTGTCTGTCTCTCTGTGCATATGTGTGAATGGTGACCTGCTGGTCTTCTGTTCGATATTTTGGAGTAATTGCTACTCACAGCATTACATTGCTGCCTTGCTATTCTCACAAAGAAAATGCTATTCTTAAATGCTAAAGAGAAATCAGCAATTTAGCTGTTTGTATGTTTTTTTTTTTTCTTCCCCCCCCCCCCCCTTTTAAAGATGAACCATTCTTTCAGAGTCAGGTGACTGGATCTTGTGAATAAGTGCAAACAAACCATCACATCATCCTTACTTGGACTATATTGATACTTGATGCAGTCATTTTTCATTTCAGCATGTAGCATGACTTTTGTGTTTATTTCCAGATTAGTTAGTCTCTTCCAGGGTCAATTTCTTTTACAACAAATGATAAGGTATCTGCCTGGATTTAAATTTTCCATGGTTGATGTTGGTTGTGCTACTCTCAGATAGTTTTGCTACTGTCAGAGAGTAAATGTATACTCAAAGACAGTAGTGGAGTGGGCAGAGAGAGAGAGAGAGTGTTTGTGTGTGCGTGTGTGTGTGTGTGCACAGGACATATGATGTAGCCAAAGGTTTACCTTTACTGCTGTAGATTCTCTCTTAGATGTCCTTACTGTGCGACAGCATCCTTCCTGACCAGACCAATTTTCATCTGCAGCACATACAGACGCAACAGGCCTACGAGCAGCAGGTGCTGACCTTGACCCGCTCCGTCACCACACTGGAGGAGAGTCTTCGACAGGGGGAGGACGAGAAAAGCATAATGCGCGCTGACTGCACTGCCTCCAGGAAAATGCTGCGCACCTGGACAGCTTGAAAGAACAGTTGCTGCGCAAACAGACTGCTCTTCAACTGGATAAAGAGCAGGTCTTTGATATGCTTATTGTCAATTTTGTTACATTTGTTTAGTCAGTCTGTTTATTTAACATAGTCAGTATGAAACCCTGTTGTGTCCTTTGTATCCCTTTGACAATATAGTTTTTGTGATAATTACTATATATCTTCCAGTGACAATAGATTTATTGTAGTACCTGTTGTATATCCTGTGCTTCAGTGAGAAAGCATGTCTGGTCTAATGTTACCAGACGTATGTCATACATGTCCCTGTGACAACATATCTAATGTAATACCTGTAGTATATCCTGTGTGTCCCCCTAACAACACATGGCTGATGCAATACCTGTTCTTGTTTCTTTGTGTTTCTGTGCCCATCAGAAATTATGTGCATTTCTAACCAGCCGTAGACATTGGTATCACAGACTCGAAGGCAAGGAGGTCATTGGTTTGATTACCATCAAAGGCATTTATTTGTGTATTTGTTGTTTTTTTTTTTGCCCTGGCTGGTTTCTGCATAGAACTGAGTTTGTTGTGGGCTCTAATTTGAAGACTAAAGCCACATAGTGGAGTTTTATCTTCTTCATGGGTGCATTTCTGAAAGTGTTGTTTAGATTTCCTGATCAAGACTGCAGGTACCTGTATCTCTTAGACCTGGTCAAAGCTGGGATATAATGTGAACAGAAGCATATAGCACAGCCCTGTCTTGTAGTTTTAGACTAGAATGAAACTCCATTATCATCTTTATCATCGTCATTCTCTTTGATCATCACTCCTCAAATTCTTTTTTTAAGCACCAAATTGTGTGTCACTTCATGGAAGAAGAGATCAGAACCCTGAAGGCAATGGTAGGTGCAGCTGAAGAGTTCCAGCTGGATCTGGTTGAGAACGAACATAAGTAGACATAATGTATAAATTTCTGAACTATGAACAGTTATCTGATAGCAATGTAGGTAAAATGTCCATCTAAAAAGGCATGCTTTGAGACACCCACCTATCAAAAATGTTGCAGATTTTGAATCCTGGTAGCACCAGAAAAAAAAAAAAAGAAGGTAATAGACGGGCATCCAGGAGTCATGACCTTGATATGGACCAGTCCCCTTAGACTGTAAAGAGTAGAGGGCTGAAACATTTATTTGAGGTTGGGGGTGGGGGGTGGGGTGTCTTTCTTTGAAGACCTTCTGCTGTCAAATTCTCATAGGAGTTTCTTCCTACCATGCTCTTTTGGTGACCTCGGTCACAATTTTTCTCCATGTCCATATTTGAAGCAATTCCAAAGTCATCAGTATTGGAAAATTCATGGGGAAAGTCATGCAATTATTGCTGTCAATAGGGAGCTTAGTAGTTTGTATCCTGCATAAGTTGGATCAGAACAGGCACCACTGAGAACCAGTCAAAGTGACTTAGCAGCAGTTTGGTCCCTCCTGTGGTGGATTGCCTCATAACGCCTTGATACTGACTGCTGTCTGAGGACTGCCAGATCCAATCATGTAACAGGCAAACCATGGTGAAGGGGGTAGGGACATGAAAGATCAGCCAGCCTGAAAAAGTCGTCGTATGCATTCTCCTGGTGATAACATGTATTTGTGATGCAGATGGTGAACAACGTAATTCTAACAAAATGTTTCAAAATTCAAGTGTATTTTGTGTTGATAATGAACTGATTTGCTGCAAATACTGAATTCTGTCAAAATAGTCCTCCAGAATCTGTATGTATTTTGTATGGAATGTCAGTTGTTCATCAGAGTTTCACTGTCATGGAAGAGCTGTAGAAGTGTCACGAGAAAAACTGTCTGTTTGTTCACTGCCTGCTGTCTGATCGGTAGTGATCTCTCTGTCTCTCTCTTTGCCCTCTAATAAAATAAAAAATAGTTTCCCTCGCTCTTTTAGTTTAATATTCTCCATTTCTTAAGGGTCAGCTTTCAATATGTGTTTGTCTAGGATTTCCATAAAGCAAAAGGATGGCATTTCAAACTTCCATGTAAAAGTCTTTGTGGTTTCCACATTTCCAGTTAATTTTTTTTTTGTACACTTTAAACAATATACTTCTCATCAGTAAGCAATGTTTTGATCAAATGCCACATAGCAATCATAAGTTAACATTTCACTTCAGATGAGTCAGAAGGAAAACCTTTGTTGTGTGACAGAATGATGAACATCTCTTGACATTGAAAGAAAGTGAAATTAAAGGAAAAGCATTCTCAACTCAAAGTTACTCTAAACCAGAGTAAATGGAAACGTGGGCAATATTTGTCTTCTGACATTGGTTGACCTACTTTCATTCGAAACCAGCATAGAGACCCTTGTTATAATTTCAGTCTCTTCTCACACCATTTGATCCTTTTTGTGTACGTGCTCATGCCCTGTCATTTGTTTTCCAGTGCATGATTTCTGACATGGCTGTGTGGCCAGTTGTACATGAAGTAGAGCTCTGTTGTAACCTGAATACGAAATGTGGTCTGAATGCTTTATGTCTTGTTTACCTGTGTGCCAACAGCTCCAGGCCCTGGTTGAGGACTTGCGCCAGGAGAGTGAATGTCTGAAGGCCCAGGTGTCGCAGGAGCGGGCTGCTGTCAAAAACCTGGAGGGCTTGCTGCAGTCTGGCCGTGAGAAGGAGTTCCAGAGTCAGCTGGCTTCCCAGGAACGCAGCACCGAGATCCAGATGCTGAAAGACCGCCTGTCCCTGAATGATAACAAGATGTTAGTCCTTAGCACACAGGGCAGGGGGGCAAAAGGAAGTTTGAGATCATGGAGGATATTTGGGGGGCGGGACTATTTTTTCTGTTTGTTAGTACTTTTACCCTCAATCAGTGATCAGCATCTTGTTTCGTGAGTAATAAAGCTGTTTCACAGCCTCTATAGGAAGCGATGCACTAATAACTAGTGCAGTGCAAGTGTGATATTCTACAGGCCTGTCACATGCTACTGTTGCTTATGATGATGGTGTTGTTGATAATGATAATGGACATACTGAAAGCTTGTTTTTATTTGATATGATTTATTATATGTCATAACTCTGAAGTACACAAGAAACTATGTCTGCAGAAGACGTTTTTAAAAAGTTAAAAGACATTTCAGGGTTTTCTCTTTGAAAGTTATTGCTTACTGATATTAACCAACTGAAACCAATAATACAACTGAGAGTAGCAAAAATGGTCACACACAGGGAAACATCTTTTAAATGTCTGATATGCTTTAATGAAAAAAAATGTAGATTTTGAAATACGTTGTTTTTTTTTTTTTTTTTTTTCATTTCATTGCTTAGAAAAAGTAAATGTTGCTGAAAATCATGTAACTGAACTCATCAATTTTGCATTTTGTTTGTGTCAAGTACTGATTTAGAAAATTAACCAAGAATTATTGTTTGTCCAATACAGTCAGGCTCAAAGTCGAGAGGTTGCTGCGCTGAGAACTCGCAACATCGAGCTGGAGGGTGATGTAGAACGACTACGAAGACAACTGACCAATGAGAGATTTGAGAGGTGAATGTTGTTTTTTCCCTGCTTTAACTTTTGTTCAATCTTGTCATATCTTACATTGTTGAATATTGATCTGATGGCTTCTATGCTGCTATCTGGTCAGTCCTGTCTGTCCATTTCTTCATTTTGTTGAGTGTGGGTGTGATAGTTTCAGTGTTGCATTCTGGTCTCTCCTAATCTTTTAAACATTGCTGAGTATTGGAAGTGAGACCTTCAGTGCTGCATTATGAACAATTCTTTACTCTAAGATGTTGACTTTTGACATGACCACTTTGATTTTGCATTCTGGTTAATCCAGAGTTCTCCAGTACTGATGCAACAGATCCAGTGACTCATTCTGGTTAATCTGTCCTCATCGGAATAGTTGGGTATTGATTGATAGCTTTAACATTCATTCTGCTTATTCTGTCCTCTCCCACATTAGTGCAACAGCTTCAGTGATGCATTCTGTTTAATTCATGCTCTCAAGTACTAGCAAGTTGGCGTCAGAGTTCTGATAAATCCTGTTGTCTCCCATGTTGTCAAGGATTGTTGCGATGGATGTGGAATGTTGAAGAGACAGCTTCAGCATTGCATTGTGGTTAATCCTTTGTTCTTCTGTATTGTTAAGAACTGGTGCGACAATTTTAGTCTGCATTCTAGATTGTCCTGTTTTCTCCCATATTGTGAAGCACTGGTGTAAAGCATTCGGTGTTGCAGTCAGGTTAATTCTGTGCTCTCCTGTATGGTTGAATATCAGTGTAACAGCTTCAGTGCTGCATTGTGGTTAATCTTGCCCTGTATTGTTGAGTGTTGGTGTAACAGCTTCTGTATTGCATTCTGATTAATTCTTTGCTCTGAAGTTTTATGAAGATGGGTACAACAGCTTCTGTGTTGAAGGCTGTACTCTCGTGTGTTGTTGTATGTTGGTAAGACATCTTGGATGCTGCGTTCTGGTTAATCCTGTCCTCTGCGATGTTGTCGAGTACGGCACAAGGGCTTCAATGTTACATTCTGGTTGTTCCTGACCTCTCCCATATTAGTCAGGTTTTGACTCAGTGGTTTCAGTGTTGCATACTGACAGCAAGCTGGAGGGGGAAGGAATCAGGAGGAAAGTGTGTGGAGTGTGAAACACCATACTGTACATTTTCTGTCGTCTTACAGGAAAAGCAGCAAGCAGAAAGGTTGTTAGATGTTTCTGTGCAATTTATACAGTGGAGACTGTCGGTAAAGATCTTCTGAATAAAGATGCCCTCCATATACAGATTTTTTTTTTCTGGATTCTTTTTCTATCTATGTGTGTACTAGATTAACTTCTTAACAAAGGCTCTTGATTTTAAGGATTTCTAGAGGTGATTGATGCTGCCATAAAATAAAGAAAGGAGAGGTGGTCATAAAGCAGATAATGTGAAGGAATATGTGGATTTAGCATTGTGAAGGGTGGTTTGAGGGAATGGGGTGCCTGCATTGGGGTTGCTAGTCCACTTACAGTGGAAAGGTTGAAATGAGTGAGGGGGGAGGGGTGTTAGGAACTTACAGTACATGGTGTACATTACTGAAACAAATTACAGTTGAGGCACAGAACATTGGTTCGGTCATTTTAGGATGTGACAAACCGGTGATAGCGAGGGGCCAGGCAGAGTCAGGGTATTCACAGTTAGCCAAGTCAGTATGATGTGATGTTATGATGTTCATCGGGATCATTGTTGTAACAATGGAATGTTTATATGTCTTGTGTGTCCAGAGAGCGTGCAGTCCAGGAATTGCGAAGGAATGGGATCACACCGCCCATCATGATTTCAGAATATTCTGGAGACCTCAGCCATAACCGATCTTGAGTCGTGAACGTGCTCGGTCTCGGTCCCGGTCACGCTCTCCCTCCCCTGCCCGTAGTCCCCCTCGGTAGGTTTCAGTGTAATCATTTGTGTGTGAAGTATTTGAGATATACAGAGCCATGTTCTTTTAAACTATGTTGATGTTTTTACATTGTATTTATGATATTCTATTTTACAAGGTCATACAATGGCCCTTCATTTGCCCTACAGCATGCAGTAAGTTTTTTTTTTTTTTTTTTTTCCAGATAACCTTTCTGTGGTTTACGCTTTACTTCCTCTCAAAGCACTTCTCTTTGTCTTTAGTCCTTCAATATAATTCTGGTTCTTGGGCAGTGCCAATCCAAGAAGTACCGCTCTGAGTTAGCTGGAGTTTACCAGATGTAATCTGGGATTGTTTAAAGTTTAGATTTTGCAAGCAAGCAGGCAATCACTTTGCTTTACGTCTTAAATCAGCCAAACTTTAGGGATGAATTTTACCCATAGTATTGTCTTGGTGTGCCAAATTGGCTGCTTTGACCAAACATTGACAGGTCTTGCTAACTTTTGTGCTCATAATCATGTTTGGCTGTTTGCTTCTTTGACAACTTGCTGATATGTAGGAACAGGCCATAAAATATTGAGGGGAAAAAGAAAGTGGGAGAACATGAATTTGTGCCAAAGTGAACTGCTGAATCAGGTTTGAAAGGACTTCTTTGTTGGAAGAAACTTTTTTGTGTGCAAGTATTGCAGTCTGTCCCACTACCCTGTACTGTGTGATGGCGGGTGAAAATGAATTATTCCCCTCTCCTCTTCCCATGCTTTTAGAAAAATGTGGAAGATTCAAACACACTTCCTGTACACTCATTTTGCTTGAAAGAACACCTGTAAGTCTTTCAGGTCAAACAGGTACGCTGATAATAAAAGAGTAGAATTTTTTTAATTATGGTAAAGTGTACTCAGTATTGCGTACTTTTAAGTATCGCATTGAATTGCATTGTTTCAAAGGGTACACTGACTGACTGCATTTCACAGAACTGCAATGCATGTGTAAACATACATAGATGTGTGCATACATTTATGTGTATATTTACACATTGTGCGCACACACACACACACACACACACACACACACACATTCATAATGAGAGAGAGAGAGAGATAAGGTTTCATGTGTCATGATGCTGCTCTTAAGGAAAACATGTCTGTTACAGGTATCGCAGCAGCCGTGGACAGTCACCTGAACACTTCAATGATGAAGACTACAGAGATACGTCCTTCAGAGCCACCTATTCTCATGATGTTCTGTGACCCCAATACCAACATGACCTTTGTGTCACTCAGTATTCGGCATGACTTCAGCATGCATGCAACATCGACCTCATTAGTATAGGCCCGTAGGCTGTTATCATCACCATTTTCGCCAACATTAGCATTGTGTGTTTGATTTGAAAGAAGACAGCGACAGCTGGAATGAACACCGACCTCCATATTCTGATATTTCCTGGGATATGGGATTGTGTTTTGAAAATGTTGTTCAGGTTGTTGTTTTCATCTTTTTTTCATTTAAGTGGGGAGGATTCCCCATCAAATCGTTGAACACAGTGTCAGTGGTGATGTGTAGCTTAGAGCCAGGACTGTGATAAGTAGAAGGCACTGCAGCTGATTGTTACATCTGTGACAATGTTATTCATTTGAGGAATTGGGTATTGGGAAGCATAAAGTGTTGCATTATGTATGGAGCTGTACATAATTAGTGCGGCAAGCACCGTGGTTTGCTAACTGGAAATGAATCTATCGTCTGAGCTGTGAATGTGATTGACTGAGAGTTCACTATTTGTTTGTCTGGTCTGAAATTTTTATAAAGGGTGTCTCTCCATCTCTTTTGACCTCTCACCAACTGCAGTCTACATTTTCGAACACCACATGTGACAGGAAATGACAAGGACAAAGTTCTGTTCTTGTCACGAGTCGAAAGGAAAGGAATGATTGATAGCAAACATGTGACCAAAATTGTCAGAGTGGGTTTGGAGCTCTATGCCTTGGGTCTGTAATGATGGAAAATGAACATTGATTCTGAATGGATAACGCTCATTTCACAAGCCACAACAAGTAGCACTGCAGTCTTCGACTAAAATTGAGACAGTAGTGTAAGTAATATGGTTGTGCGATGCAGTCAGACCAATTTCTGTGCAAAGGTCCTAGATACTTAAGATTTCAAAAGGCAAAATGAAAGTGACTTTATTGATATGGCTTGTTTATGCCTTCATTTTGTTTTGTATATATGGTGCAGGATCTGTTGTTTGTGTATTATTTAACATTTGAACTTGTGATCTGGAGACATTGTTGTACTCTTGTATTTTGAAAAGATAGCATCGTATAGCAACATACATGTCACAAAGTTCTTGTCACTGTGCCAGAGGATACCTGTGATGAAGTCCTTAACAATCCATAAATAGTGGTGACCCTTGATATTTATGATGTACCTGGCCTATACGATGATATTCTGACCTTTGAATGAAAGAAGTATTGAGATTAGCATCTAGATGTATTAGCAGAATACTAAAACTAAAGTAAAATTCACCTTGCAGTCAGGTGTCTGTGATAAGACATCAGTCTGTTTTAGCCAGGAGTGTGAAGTGAGCAGAGAGAATGGACACAAATAAAGAACATTGTTTAAAAACTATGAGGGTATTCATATTCAGAGAGAGATCTGTTATACAGTTTTTTTTTGTGTCAAGATTCTTCTCATAATGCATAGAGCATAATCTTGATCATAGAAGCATTAAGTGGTCAATGTTAAGATAGTTAAACAAAATCTATGATGAACTTTGAAGTAAGCCCAAGCTGTCTGCTGGTAACAAGAAACTCACAGTGGTTTTGTTATAGTTTCGTTACAGTACGGATATTTGAAATAACAGGGCATGCGCGAAATAAAGAGAAAACAAAAGAGAGGGAGGGCCTGTGATGAACACCAGCAGCGGATGGTGTGTGAAACAGTAATTTAGTTTCTTGTTTTATTTCAGTAATTTCGTTTCTTTTTGTCACTTCTGTACAGGCAGCAAACAGCATTTGTGACAGATTTATAGCACTACTTCCAATGGCCCAAGCAACAAGTTTTTGTATTTTGTACACATGTGATGTCTGATGTCTGAACTGTCATATATTGGGAGTATCTCAAAGTTGATAGACTGTAAGTCTGCGCATTGTTTGCCTGCAAGCAGCATAGTGACTAGTGTGGTTTTCAAGCTGGTCCAGTGTGATTGTTGCATTTGATTCAGGCAACATTAAGCTGACATGGCTGCTCTTTTTGAACTTGCTGTCATTCTGTAATATGCAGTGTTAGGGTAATGCCCTGACCCCTCTCCTGTATTATCTTGGGATAGTTGTTTCTATGTTGTTTAGGAGTGGGCAGATTTCCATTCAGAAACCTCATTGGCCTGTTCTTCCAAAAACAGTTTTGTTTATGATTTATGTTACATATTCATGTTGCTTTCAAAAGTTGACCAAGATAACATGTGTGAAACCTAGTTAGTGAATAGTGAAATTGCTACAGTGTAAGTATTGCTTGTACTTGTATATTTATAGCTTGAAATCATTGTTGAATATGTACACAACTTCAACATTCCGTCCAGTTTTTATTCATTTTTTCCCCCTTTACTTCATGTGTGTTTATAGCAGCCACATGTTACATGAATATTTTGTGACTTTTTTTTTCATACTGCAGTGCTTATCTGATTTGCTTTTAATCCTCTATTTTGATGATAATAATTTTTTATTGGTGAATGTATGTAGCGATGTAAGATGTGAATGAAATGTTTGAGTGATGATAGTTCTTGAGTGTGTATACCATTCTATTCTTGTGCCTTTTTCTCCGAGATATGTATCATTATACCTTTGATGTAAGTCTAGACATGAAAAATTGACTGCTCTGAGCATGTTCGCTTTGGACACCATACACATGTGCACTCTAATGCAGGTTCCGTACAAGCATGCATGCATACTTACAGTTAAACATAATACAGAGAACTTTTTTTTTGAAGCATGAGATACTCCTTATTTCATGGTGGGACTTTCGTTTTGTTTGTTTTTTTTTGTGGAGGGGGGAAATGTAAAAATGTTCTGGCTTTATGCTTAACTGGTGATAAGTAAACAGCATTCACATCATGAGAAGAAGTAAAAGAACTTACAAAATGCCAGGTTTTCATTTGTTTTTGTTTCATTAAGGGGAAAGATGCACCTCTGAATGTGATGCTCATAGACAACCAATCAACCAAAATTGCTTCTGTCATTAGCAGAAAAACTATTGTCAGGAACTACTTGTTCTTGCCAGTGAATAATCTAAATGCATAAATTGTGTTTGTGTTGAGATGCTGTGGTAAAGTGTTTTTAAACTAGAACCATGTTGAGTTGAAGTATAGGAACTACTGTCAATATAGATCGAACAGTTGTTAATTGAAAGTTGTATGTGGTGATGTCACTTCTGCTTCAGCATTCTAGTGATCCCAGATTCATGACTGTCTTTCTCTGGCCCTGTTCACTGGTGAGATAAACTTTCTTCAGTTTGACAAGACAAGTATCTGTGTGTTAGTTGTCTTTGATTACTTATGATTTTGACAACTAATAACTGAAATACCAACAGAAAAGAAAAACAAAAAACAAAACAAAGAGACCATTCTGTTTCATTGTCAAATTTGTACATGACGTTTGAAGATTTTGTTTCTTGTCATTTTTATTTCTATTTATTCTTTTTTTTTAAATTCATTTTCTTTTTTGCCTTCGTTAATTGTTTTGCAAAATGCGATCTGATCTGATATATTTTCTGAAAAATAAGAGGCATTTGAACTTGTTCTTCCAGGCAGGATAATGATTATGCATGGTGATACACAAGTTAAAGAAAATGGGGGAAAAACTGCGTTGTTAATGAAAAAGAAAAAAATGGTATTGATATGCAGTCTGTACATTTACACATTTCACATCTGACTTAATTGTGAAGCATTATAGCTTGAGACATGAAGAAAATATGGTGCCTTTCTAGTTTCGTGTCGAAAGCTTTAAAATTGGTAAAGGTACCCATAAAATTGATAAACTGAGTTTGTGTAGGGGGATGTTATTTCATTCACACAGCAGTACAAGTGTGCATGCGTGCATGCGCACGTGTGCGCGCGCGCGCACACACACACACACACACACACACACACACACAGTGCTGATTGGATTTCTGCACATTATTGAAGCAGGAATAGTTTGGTGATGAGCTTCATTGTTTTGTAATGTTAAGGTGACATAATGTCTATAAACATAGCTGTTTTCTAGAATAATAAATAGAAAAACAAACCTTGAATCTTAAGGACGGACCGCTTTCTTTGTGTCATTTACAGCCTGCTTCTGTCTCTTTCAGTTTTTTTGTTTTTTTCTAGTAGCCAGCATTATTTCTCTCTGTCTTTTTCTTTTTGTGTGTGTGTTTGCGCGTGAGCACATTAGCATGCATTTAGACACATGCACACCACCTCGTATGGGTTCTTACTTAAATGACATTAAACCTAAGACTAATCAAAATGATGGGCTAGACCACTTGCAAATAATCACCAGCACAGCATCAAATCAATTTCTGAAATAAATACCCCTTTTCTTTTCCTATTTTTAAATCAAACATAGTCCTTGTGTTTAGTTGCAGAACATTGAAATAGTGTGCTTTTCAACATACTAATTGAAATTGCAGTAGCTGATGATGTTGATAAATTTGTACCCACATCAGCGGCCATGGCAAAATGGTTGGCATTGCAAACTCCCGGCTGGGAGGTCATGGGTTTGGTTCCCATCAGAGCCATTTAATTGTGGGATTTCTCTGCCCTGACCAGGTCAAACCTAGAGTTGAGTTCGTTATGGACTTGGTGGGAAAACTGGGGTGCAGTGCTACTGTGGCACTGAAGATGAGATGAAAATAAATGTATCTATAGGCCAACCGACTGTGACAGACTACATCAGAGCTGTTATCATGCTAAAATACGCACTCTCACACATATTCTTGGCATGTAAGCATGCAGGCACACATAAACACACAAACATTCTCACACTCATATGCATGCACACATTGTTTGCAAGCGGTGCGCACATACACACTTTGCCACTATGCCTGTCTCTCTCTCTCTGTTTGTCTGTCTCTCTTTTTTTTTTCTCTCTCCGTTTACAAAAAATTTTGATGGTGTCAAAAAAATTGATGGCGTTAAAAAATTAACAAAGTTTTGCCGTTTTTGATGCTAGACCCTAAAATCCTCGACACAATGAAAAGACTTTAAATAAACTAACCTAACCAACCACAGCTATGCAGCACAGGTGGTATTCATGAAGAGTAAAGCTTGCACACTGGTGTACCCACATGCACACACACACACACACACACACACACACACACACACACACACACACACACGCATGCATACATATATAAGCAACCTCTATCTAACACTCATAGGCAAAGCAAATCTTTTCTGCCATCTCTCTCTCTTTGGAGCACAAACACACACACACACACACACACACACACATACAGCATGCATGTGATGCTAGCTTAAAGTAACTTACGATATAAGTGATGATAATAGAGTTAACCAATGCCATTGAAATTGTTTTAATAATAATATACTGAACAAGTGTTTTATGATTTTGAGGGACAGGTTATTTGTGAGCTACATTTTTGAGCAGTCAGCCCAAAAGCGCCATAGAACCAAATTTTACAAGCAACTGTTTCTTAGATGGGTACCGGTCACTTCTTGACCAAACGCAGATGCAAAGCAGACCCAGTAACAAAATATGTTTATGAATGAAAAATGGCAAATTACAAAGCAGCTACTCAGTATTAATCAAATGTAACTTTTCATCTAATAATTACACATATATATGATTCATTGCAGATGTTTTCTTCATCGTTTGTTGCCCATCTTTAACTTCATTGTCAGAAATGGGGTTACGGGAGAAGTCATGTAGAGGAGAGGGTGTGTGAGGAGGATGCAAGGGTAGGAGACATTTGAACAGGATCAGGATCAGATTCAGTACATTGCTGGAACCTTCCTAAATTATGGTTCCAACGGAAAAGAGAGAGCAGCCCATATTCTTAGTTCTTTGCTAAGCCCTCCTCAGGTAAATAAAACTTATATTAAAATTTTGGTGTATATACATTTTAAAACATTCTGACCCTATGAAAACTAATGCCCCAACAGGATTCCCCAAGTTCAGCTCAATGGGAACCTGTTGCGGTGCTGCATCCGCCTATCCTGTTTTAAGTGCAAGGGTGGCAGCATGGTGTCTGCGCTGATTGCTGCAGAGAACGCTGCCACACTGTCTGCCTGGACAACTTGCTTGTTCAGTTCATTCCAGTCCATGGCAGTCTTCACAAAGAATGAGTGCTGGTACTGCTTCCCTCCGGGGGTTGCAACCTTGCCGTGGTCGGAGGGCTTGCGTGGTCCTGTGATCCCTTAGGCTTTGCTGGCGGGGGCATCAATACTTGAAGATAGGCTAGTTTTTTAGAATGCTTCTAGGCCTGAAAAGTTGAAGATGCTGTCTGGCCTAAGCGCAACGTGGTAAGGAGTTGATGCCTCTGGTAGGGCTTCCCATGTCAGACAGGCTAAGGGTGAGGATCCTGACTAATAGTAACCCGCCTTTCTCCTTTTCTTGTTTTCTGCCTTTCTTATTTGGCTCTTTTCTATCTTCGTCTCCCCTTCAAGTCTTCTTTCCCACACTCTTTTTCTCTCTGTGGTCTTCTTCAGATCCGCCGCGTTTGCCGTGCGGTGCGACCTGTGACGGAGGGGGATGAGATCCTGGTGATTGAGAGGGCCAGCGCCCTCAACACATTACTTTGGCTCGGACCTCTCCTAGACAGGAGGCACTCATGGGCCTGTGTGTGTCAACCGGCTTCCCCTGCATGGGGTTAGGTCAAAACGGGCAGCCCCCCAGCTGGCCAAGGTAACCCCTGCAGTGCTCAGTTCTCTGTTCCGGGAGCTGGGCATAATCGGGGGGGATAGGGTAAGTTGGCGCTGCTTTGTTGTATATCCCTCCTGAAACCTGGAAGGGGTCCAAGACAAGAGTTCTTGGCCCTGGCCCCTAAGTTGGACTCGATGGTGGGTGGGTAGGGGGGAGGGACGAATTCCTAAATCATATACCATGGCTCAATCAATATCTAAACTCCCTTCCAAAAGGAGAAAGAGAGACAAAGTGAGATCTGATGGTGATCATGATTCTGACTCGGAATCAGAAATCCGAACAGAATCTGGATCTTGGCCTTCGTGGTTGGTGGTGGAGGGCGCTGATGTAGACAAACCTTTGTCTGCACTCAGCCTCTTTGCAATCCAGAAAGGTTTTAGTTGTCTGTCAGGAAACCTAAAATCAATCAAACGTCTGAGAAATGGGTCATTTCTGGTGGAATGTGGTACAAAATGTCAATCAGATCGGCTCCTGAAATCTACAACTCTTGTTGACCGAAAAATCAAAGTGTCGCCTCACAAGAACCTAAATTCTTCAAAGGGGGTCATTCGCTGCCAGAGATTTGAAAGGAGTATCGGAGGATGAGATAAGGTTCGAACTGAAATCCCAGGGAGTCATGGATGTGCGAAGAGTCACAATTCGTAAGGGTTCTGAAAGAGTGCCAACAAATACCCTCTTTCTGACCTTCTGCACCCCTTCGCTGCCACAGTCTATCAAGGTGGGCTATTTGAACGTCAAGGTTAGCCTGTATGTTCCATCCCCGATGCGTTTTTTCCGGTGCCAGAAGTTTGGCCATGTGCGGGATCGATGCTCTGGGGAGGAGATTTGTGGCGTCTGCTGCCAACCGAGCCACGAGATGCCGTGTGTTCATCCGGCGCGTTGTGCAAACTGCGGAGGCGGCCACCCATCCTCCTCTAGAGAGTGTCCGTTTGGCGCCAGGAAAAGTATCCAAAGGGTGAAGACGGAAAGAAACATTCCATTCCACGAGGCAAAAAGGTTGGTTCTGGGCAGTCCGCCGCATCCGAACAAGTCCTATTCTCAGGTTGTGAAACAAGTTTCTACAGTATCTGTCTCCTGTCAGACAGACACCTTTTGTTTTTCCAAGACTCTGCAATCGAAACCATCTGCCCCCAGCGGAGGCAAGAAATCCGCTACCCCTGTGATAAACTCCCTTAGTGGTGGCGTAAAACCTGCTGCCTCCCATTCTGCCCAGCAGACACAGGTTGGGAGACCGTCTGCTTCAACAGCTCCCCTTCCCCCCAAAAAAACCCCCTGTTCCTCCCAGGGGCACTCGCGGCCCCAAGCGGTGCCTCATCAAGGCACGATCCCAGGGAAGCCCTCTGGTGTAGAGGTCATTGAGGTGGATTGCCCATCATCTGCCTCCGGAGCTTCAAAGAATACAAAAAAAAGTCCAGAGAAAAGACATTCAAGTTTGGAAACACGCAATCCATATTCTCTTTTGCAGTCGGATGATGATGAGACAGTAATGGACTGAGAAGTCTGTTGCCATCTCTCCATCCTCATGGATTCAATATCTCACTGGAACATTCGAGGTTTGAATTCTAATTTTGAAGAGCTGCAGCTCCTCTGTCAACATTTAAAACCTGCTGTCTTAGCTCTTCAAGAGACTCTGATACGCTCTGACAAATCTTTCTCTTTATCGGGTTTTAATGCTCTTTCTAAACCAGCACAGCCTTCTGCAGTTGGAGTGGAGGGTGGTGTGTCGTTGCTTATATCCACAAATCTCTTCTGTTTAGCCCTGTCTACCTCAGTTCTCCCCTCCAAGCCTTAGCTGCCAGAGTCTCTCTGCATAAAACGGTCACTATTTGTTGTCTATATCTGCCTCCTTCTGTATCCATCATCAGTCGACAAGAACTGGTCAGCCTGATTGAGGAGCTTCCACGACTTTTTTTTTGCTGTTGGGCGATTTCAATGGGCACAATCCTCTTTGGGGTAGCGTTGATACTTCGTCTAGAGGTCTCCTTCTGGAAAACGTCTTCTCAGAGCTTGACCTGTGTTGTCTTAATGATGGATCTCCAACTTCCTCCACTCTGCTACTGGTGCTCTCTCTCATGTTTGGATCTGTCAGTGTGCGACCCCTCGCTGGTCCTGGACTATGAGTGGTCGGCACTTGACGATCTGCATGGGAGTGACCACTTTCCAATTGTTCTAAAATCCAAAATAACTGAAAGCCGCACTGTTCCAGAACATCTGAATTTCAACAAGGCGAACTGGGATCTTTTGCAGGAACTGTCAGTGGGGGGAACTCACAGAGGAAGTTCTACAAAGTCCGGATCCCGCAGAAACGGTTTCCAATATCCTCATAAAATGCGCCAAGGCCTCCATTCCAACTTCCTCAAACAAACCCCAAATGCCAAAGACACCCTGGTTTAATTTTGACTGCCAACAAATTTCAAAAGTACGTAAACGGGCTCAGCGTCAGGTATACCAACGACCCTCTGGTCCTAACGCCCGAGCCCATCAGAAACTCCGTGCTAAATCGAGACATACTTTCAAAATCAGTAAACGTCAGTCTTGGAGAAAACTTCTGCTCCGGACTGACATCTAAGACTTCAAAGAAAAAAGTTTGGAACATCATCAGAAAAATCAAAGGGAAGAACACCAACCCTCCATTCATCACCTGAAACTTGCCGATGCTTTGATCACTGACAAACAAGCTGTTGCCAATATGTTGGCCTCCACCATCCAGCAGAACTCCTCATCTTTAGATAAATCTGCAGCCTTTTTAGAAACAAGCAAAATTAGAGAGGTCTTCATACAATTTCACATCAGACAACTCTGAAGCTTACAATCTGCCTTTCTCGATCAGCGAACTAAAATCAGCTTTGCAAACCTGCAATGACTCTGCCCCTGGTCTGGATGACATTCATTATCAGGTTTTGAAAAACTTCCAGAAAGCTGTCTCCAGACCCTTCTCAAAGTCTATAACCATATCTGGACCACAGGGTGCTTCCCGCCCTCCTGGCGGGAAGCCCTGATCATTCCAATCCCCAAACCTGGAAAGGACCCTACCAACCCATCCAACTATCGCCCAATAGCTCTGACCAGCTGCCTGTGTAAGCTGATGGAAAAGATGGTCAACTCCCGTCTGATGTGGAAGCTGGAAACCGACGGCCTTTTGGCCAGTGAACAGTGCGGGTTCCGCAAGTACCACTCGACAGTTGACCATTTAATCCGTCCAGAAACCACCATCCGCAACGCCTTTGTCAATAAGCAGCATGTGGTCGCTATCTTTTTCGACCTAGAAAAGGCGTATGACACCACGTGGAAATCAGGGATCCTTATGGATTTGCATAAACTTGGTTTTCGTGGCTATCTGCCTATGTTTATTGAAAACTTTCTGGCTGATCGACAGTTCCAGGTGCGTGTTGGCACTACACTCTCGGACATCCATGGGCAGGAGTTGGGTGTACCTCAGGGGAGCATCCTTTCTCCTGCCCTTTTCAGCATTAAAATCAATGACATTGTGAAAATCGGTAAGCCAGGGCTCTGAGTCTTCTTTGTTCGTTGACGACTTCGCGCTGTACGCAGTTGGAGCTTCTTACGCCAGCGTACAGCGTCGACCAACTTTGTGTCAACAGGATTCAACAGTGGGCTGAGGAAAACGGGTTTACTTTTTCACGTACCAAAACCCAGTCAATCCATTTTCACAATTTTCGTCAATTTTTTGCTGATCCTGAAATTCTTCTGGATAAGTCCACCATTCCAGCTGTCAAGGAGCTAAATTTCTGGGGGTATTTTTGATAAAAAAAACTGAACTTTCTCAGCCATATTAAAAACCTCAAAACTTCTTGCCAGAAAGCTCTGAATATTCTTCGGGTCGTAGCACACACTGACTGGGGCGCTGATAAGAAAACTTTGCTGCACCTCTACAGAGCCCTGGTCCGTTCCAAACTGGACTATGGTTGTGCTGTACGGCTCTGCAAGACCGTCTTACCTCAAACTCTTAGACCCTATCCCATCAAGGGCTTCGTCTATGTCTTGGAGCATTCTGCACCACCCCTGTGTACAGCCTGTACGCAGAGGCAGGTGAACCCTCACTGTCCAACCGCAGGTTGAAACTATCTTTGAACTACTACATCAGACTGTTCTCTGAACCAGAAAACCCTGCCTATGACTGTGTCTTTGACCCTCAGTTCCAAAGCAAATTCGAAAACAACCCTACCTGTATTTCTTCGTTTGGCCTTCGTATGCAGCCTCACGCACGGAATGCAGGTCTAGACCTAGGAGTTGTGTCTGATTTTCCAAGTTTCCAGATGAGCCTCCGTGGACCTTTTTCACACCAGAGATTCGTTTTGATCTTGCAGCTTTTCGCAAAGAGTCCACCAGCTCTCTGGCATACAAGGCGTTGTATGCTGAGCTGAGTTCAAAACTCCCATCCTATCAGAAAATTTTCACTGACGGTTCCAAGTCTGAAGATGGAGTGGCCTGTGCAGCCTACTGCCCTGGTGCTCCTTCTCAAATACTGTTAGAATATATTTCTTCAGACGCTTCTGCTTACTCTGCTGAAGTTACAGCTCTGGTTCTGGCACTAAGAATAATCTCCCAGTCTCCAAAGAGGGACTTTCTGGTTTTGTCGGATTCGCTGTCGGCTTTGGAGGCCATATCTGGCCGCAACCTTCAGCACCCCGAACTTTTACACTTTTTTGACCTTTTTACCAAGTTGACAGCGGAGGGTTACAACATTCTTCTGGCTTGGGTTCCTGGTCATGTTGGCATTGGAGGGAACGAAATGGTGGATCGTTTGGCCGAATGCCACAAGAGAGAAACTGTCAAACACACCTATCCCCTGCTCAGATTTGAAACCCAAAATTAACGATTATGTCAGAGACCTCTGGCAGGAGGATTGGAATACACAGACGGATAACAAACTCTTTCAGATCCGTCCAGACCTAAAGGAGTTCCTCTCATCTTCGTCTGGTGGTCGTAAAGAAGAAACAGTTCTGTGCCGTCTGCACACCGGCCATTCGTATTTTACCCATTCCTACCTTTAAAGAGTGAAGAAGCTCCTTGGTGCATTCCGTGTCACGTGCCACTCACAATGAAACATATTCTTTTAGAGTGTTGGGATTTGCACGATGTGAGACACAAACATTTTACAGCAGATTCCATGAAAACCTTGTTCAGAGATGTTCCGCCTGACGCGATCTTTGAGTTCTTGAAAGAGGTTAACATTTTTCATCGGATCTGGGATTTTACAGTGGAAAGATTTTTAACAAAGTTTTGGATGAGATTTTAGACGATGTCTTAAAGAATTGTGTGGATGAATGACTTGTGAGTTGATTTTAACGTGGTGACAGCCCTGATATGGCCCTTTGCGGTCGGCTGGGCTATAAGCAACATTATCTTATCTTTTCTGGTACTGCTTGGTGCTTGACTCTGGAACTACATATCCATAGTGTGTTGTTTGATGTAAAGTTTGTGACAATGTTGTTTGTCAGGAAGCCATGAAACATTTTTGGACGGATTTTTCTCTTTTCTTTCTCATTGGTGTTTAAAAATTTCTCTGGGCGCAGTGCTGGAAGAAGTCCTTCAATGATCTTTTAGAAGGTGGCTAGTCTTTGTTGTTTCCTGCGCACTAGGAGGGGTGGTAACTGGAGTTCAGTCAGCATTCGTGTGATGCAACCCGGGTCTCTGGACCTGTAGTCACGCTTGATAAATCTTGTTGCTTTTTTCTTTGGATGCACTCAAGCTTTTCCTTATCCTTTGCCAAGTAGTTCAAACACAGTAGCTCCGTAATCCAGGGCTGCAAGGATCAAGGAGAGGTACGCCAAGTGACGACATTCTGGGGTGCAGCTGCCTGGGGTTACGGCATAAGAAACCAAGTGTGGAGCTCACCTTTTTGCAAATCTTTGCCACATGCTTTTGACCACTTCAAATCTGTGGATAGTTCAACACTGAGATATGAGTTAGTTCCTCATGTTTGAGGATCTCATCATTCAATCTGTAGAAGAAAGAGGACTGGTTCTTGGACTCTGCGGAGAGGATGTAGCACTTTGATGCATAAAATGTCATTCCCCAGTGTTTGGCCCACCTTCCAAGTTTGTTGAGGTTGTCTTGCAGAGAGATGTGATCTTGCAGTGAGTGAATTTCCCGGTATAAGAGGCAGTTGTCTGCGAACAGGTGCGCTGTAGAGTTCACGGTGTCAGGGAGGTCATTTATATGGCACAAGAAGTGTAATGGGCCTAAAATCGTGCCTTGTGGGACGCCTGACTTCACCGCTGTCTTCTCTGAACTTTCCCCTTCCAGCACCACTTTCATAGTTCTCTTAGTCAGGAAGCTGGTAATCCACTGTAGAATAGGGCATTTAATCCCATAGTGCTTTAGCTTGTGTAAGAGCTTGGCATGGGGCACAGTGTCAAATGCCCTGCTGAAGTTGAGAATGACGACATCTGACTGAATTCTGGAGTTCCGTGTCTTGAGGAAGTCATCCATGGTGTTTAGTAACTGGATCACGCAGAAGAATCCAGATCTGAAACCATGGTTTCTGTCAGCCAGGATGTTGTACTTCTCCCAGTGCTCTTGCATGTGACAGCAGACGATGTGTTCCATTAGTTTGCAGGCTACAGATGTCAGTGACACTGGCCTGTAGTTTTCCGCTCTATTTCTATCTTCCTTTTTAAAGATGCTGGTAATATTTGCCATGAGCCAGTCAGCTTGATCAAGTCTGTAGGGAATGGTTAGAGATGCATGTCAGAAGTACCGCCATGGTTTTTGCACAGTTCTTTAATATTCTGCTGGGTATCCCATCTGGACCACAGGCTTTGGATGCATTGAGGTTCTGCGGAAGTTTTTCTACACCATCTTCTCTGATGATAAGATCATTTATTTGAGGGTGTGGTGGATCTTTCATCGGTGTTGGTGGACAGCCATCATCTTGGTGAATACTGAACAGAACTGCTTCAGGAGGATTTTGGCCTTTGACGCTAACACTAACAAGACTGGTGCCATCCTTGACAGTGCTATACCAGTGTTGTCTTGTCTTTTGGCTCGCATATACCCCCAAAAGGGTTTGCTGTTGTTTTCTTTCTTTCCCTTCTCGATTGTGTCATTGAGGTACTGCTGTTCAGCTTTATGCATGGTCCATTGACACTCCTGGCAAAACCTACAGTAGGTCCAATCGTTGTTAATTCTCGCTTTTTTCTGTGGTGTCTGTTTTTCCACTTGATGAGTTTCCAGATATTTGCGTTCATCCATGGAAGGTCATTTCTGCTACATCTCAGAACTGACGGTACATACTTCTCAGTAGCAGACATAATTGCTCTTTGAATGACTCCCACATGCTATTTGCCTCTGCTCCATCTTTTCTCATGATGGCAATTTTCTTCTCTAGTGGACTGAGATCTTTGTTGATTTCTTCCCAGTTGGCTTTCGAGAAGAGGCATCCTTTCCTTGGCTTTTCTTTCATTCTATGGGGGCCAGTGTCAAAGTCAGCTATCACTGTACCATGATCAGAACACCCTGGGATGGTAGTTGAGTGCTTGGTTAGTGACGAGTTTGAAACAAAGATGAAGTCGAGCTTGTTCTTCATTCTTGTTGGCTGATTGTGGGTCTGAGTAAGATGAGCATCTATCATCAAGTCCAAAAGCCTCTCCTGAACTTCTCTCTTGCATGCACTGGGTCCAGCTGTGTTGTGTTCCCAATCAATACTGGAGCAGTTGAAGTCTCCCACCATTATCACCTGTTTCTGTCCATTTATGTGTTCTATCTGGCTTAGTGTCTTCTCAAGCACCGTTAGATCTTCCTGTGAACGCTTTGGCATATAAAAACAGCCAAGCAGCAGCTCTTTCTTAATTTGCAGTCTCAGTTTCGCCCAAACCATTTCACATTCTCCCTCTAGCTCTGGTGCGTCTGTGAAGATTATGGATTTGTGGACCAAAATGAAGGCCCCACCACCCATTGCGCTGCGGTCCTTTCTGTACGGTTCGAAATTTGGGGAAAAAAACTTCACTTGATGCATATCCCTCTTGTAGCCACGACTCTGTCCCAAAGACAACTTCTGGTTTTACGTAATCAAGAAGTGCTGCGAGTTTTAGCTCTCTTATTGACACGCTTTGGCAATTGATTTTTAAGATCCGGAGGTTCTGCTTCTTTGGTAGGTTGTAGACTCTACTGTTTCTCCTGTTGTTGTTGGTCGATGATGTTTCTTCCCATGTTGATTCCCTCGAGCCTGTAATGCAGATTGGGTTAGGCTGCCAGTTGTTCTGAGGCTCTGTTGGTTTCTGTCCTTCGGGCTACTTCATACTGGGGGGCTGAAGGCTTGACCAGAATGGAAAGAGTCAATACTATCGTTTGGACCAACCAGTGGAAAATTGATGTTGTATGTATGACTAGTATCGAGGCTGTAGCTGCGAAATGTAAAAGAATCACAGTTGATGCTACCACACTCGAAGCAAATCCAAGAGGCATTTGATCTTTCAACAGACTAAAATCAGCAGTACTCGAGGCAGGACTGGGAACAGAAACAGATGGAAATCGTCCTTCTTCTCCGGAAAAAGGGTTTCTCACTGAGGAAAAGCTGATTCTGTCCCTGAAATCGGTGTGAATAATTATTTCAAAATCATGATTATGTCAACGAGAATAGTGGAAATGTGCATGAGTTGCGGGCCCTACCTGGTGTTTCTACACTATCGTTGGGGCTCAAGAGTTTTGGAGTCAGTGTAGCAGACGACAGAAACAGGAGAGGCCGTAGATTTCGCTTTGCAGCAACACATTGCCCCAGAGTCACGTAAAATATGCATTAAAAAATTGAACTTTGCTACAGACTTGAAAAAAGGCCGATCTTCTGGCAGATACTGTAGCTTTGAGCGTAATTGTGAATACAAGTACACGAATGTGCACCTTTGGAGTCGGACCTGTGCACGCCCTTTACCCCCACCCCCACACTCCCGAAGATAAGGGCAAGGGCAGTCACGTAGGCAGTTCAAAATGTTGACCAAGTTTTTGTCCCGGTGACGAGAACTCTTGCGGCTGCTACCAGTAAGTTATCGTTATGTTTGATTCATGAGAAAAAGACTAAGAAATGTGTAATTTCAGCATTTAGGCATGTGCAGCATAGCTTGTCCATAAACTCGATGCTACTGGGGGACTTGACAAAATCGAAAGTTCGAAGTCAGTGCCGTCTGCCTTCGCCATTGTCCAGTATGATTTTGTTTGGAAAGGTTCTAGTTTGGAGGCCTCATTTGTATTTACGTCACTGACTAGCTTTCTAACAGGCAGAATGCATCTCTTCGTGCAAGCGTGATAACCCAAACGTAGTATTTGATAATTTAGGGCTACATGAATACAAACGACTATGAACTGTAAGGTAGGCCCTAGAAGAAAACCGGGCAGAGTTTACCCCAGGGACCTCTGGGCCTCTAGCCAAGGTGAAGGTAGATGCATTGCGGTTTAAACCTGTCCGCAAGATTGATAGATGTTGTAAGATGTAAATCCGCAGAACATATTGTGGTTACATCCATCAAGTTCCACCAAAGGTCGTAATTTCATAGCATCCCACCACACAAAGTCCATGGTAGGCCAGTTAGCGACAGCAAAGGCAAAGCAGAAGCCCACAACACCCAGTTCACCAGGTTTTCAGCGAAGGAAGAACCTACACTTATGAGGAATTTGAACAAAAGTGTAATTGTCCCTGTTAACTTCTCCACATCTAACTATGAGTGAGATCAACATTACCGTTGAGGGTGTCTACCGACTACTCAAGGACCTAAACCCAAACAAGGCCCCAGGCCCAGACAAAATCACCTACGAGTTCTAAAAGAGTTAGCTGGAGAGATTGCCTGTATTCTTATCATCATATACAGGACTTCTCTTAGCTCAGGTCAGGTTCCCTCAGACTGGCGAGAGGCTCAAGTGACGCCAATCTACAAGAAAGGTGATCACTACGACCCACGTAATTGTAGACCCGTGGCCTTCACTAGCGTCCCCTGCAAGATTATAGAACATATTCTAGTTAGCAACATGATGCAGCATCTACAACAGAACAACAACATCTGCAACCAACAGCATGGTTAGAATTTATGGAGGAAGTCACCACCAACCAAGAGCAAAGCAGACAAGTAGACGTAGTCATGGACTTTGAAAAGCATTCGACAAGCTAAAAACTATGACCTACTGCTGCACAAAATCGCCAGCTATGGAGTACGAGGAGCAGTGAACACCTGGCTCTACAACCTCCACAACTGCTGCCAGGCCGTCACTGTTGAAGGGGTCACGTCCACTTTTGTCCCGGTGAGGTCTGGGGTCCCACAGGGCTTGGTAGTAGGTCCAGTCCTGTTCCTGTCATACATTAATGACCTTCCAGAACATGTTCAATCAGATACCCGACTCATTGCGGATGATGATACCTTACTTCAGTGGGCCATGCTAAAAGCACAAGACCGGGTAACCCTCCAGGATGACCTGCATCAACTTGAAAAATGGGAAAAAAAAGAATGGGACACGTTCTTCCATCCCCCAAAGTGTAATGTCCTCATGATTTTAAATGCAGAGAACAAAAGAGTCACAACTAATCCTGCACGGACATGTACTAGACAAGGTCTTCTCTGTGAAATACCTAGGTGTTGCAATTCAATCTGACTGCAAGTGGAACACCCAAATTAACAACACTTGTGCTAAAGCCAACAGAGCTTTAGGTTTCCTGAGATGCAACCTCCGGACTGGGTTGGAGACCGTCAAGGCAACAGCAGTCAAGGCCTTCATATGACCTCTTCTGGAGTATGCCAGCTGTGCATGGGACCCTTACCACCACCAACAAATCGACCAACTGGAAGCAGTACAGAGGAGGGCAGCTAGATTCATCCTAAATTGATACAGGAACAAATCCAGCATTGGTGATGTGTAGAATCATTTTAACTGGCCAACCCTTAACGGTGCAGAACTGCCGACTTGGGAATGTTTTTTTAAAATTCACCATGGTGTGATAAATGTAAAAGCCCCAAACATGAGTCCCTAAACCAGAGCACGAGGAGGTCACACCCTAGCCTACCACAACATCTTCTGTAGAACTGATTATAGGAAATACTCCTTCATCCCACATTCCATCAGAGACTGGAACTCTTTAGAACCCCATGCAATCTCTGCTCCCACCCTTGAGGCATTCCTTTCGAGGGTGCGTGCCCCCCAGTGATTGTGGTTTTTGTTGTTTTTTCTGCATGCATGCATCATCCCTAAAGTGACAGGAGCCATCAAAATGTTGATGTTGGTCACTCAGGGGAAGAAGAAGAAGTTCCTTGACAATGATGACATGTTTTTTTGTTGATCATACCAGTTCAAATAAATTTGATCACACAGTATAATTCCTAGTTTAATACAAGCAGAGCAATGAACATAATGAACTGACGATAGCAAGAGAAGAGGAGGGATGAGAGGGTATAGGTAAGTAGCAGGAGGGCAAGAGAAGTGAGAGATGTGATGGTAAGCTTTAGGCCTGATAGTTTAAAAATGAGGTGAATGCAGGCGGAAATTTGAACAATCTTAAGAGACAAAATAGTATTCCATGGGACGAAAGGGGCAGATAAGTTACAAGATTGTCCTATAAGTTGTTTGTTCCTTTCGTCTGGTAGGATAGTATTTTTTCTTTTAAGTTCAGGCCTCATGACAAACTTGACAGGGACATTAAAAAAAAAAAAAAGACAGGGGAGGGGGAAGGGCGGCCAATGCTAGAAAAAAAAATGATAGATGCCATGGCGAGCTTTAGATCTGATGATCATCTTGACTGGGTCATTCAAGAAGAGGATGGGAGGAGAGGGGGGAGGGGCAGGAGGTGCAAGAGAAAAATGTGAGAGTTGTGATGGCAAGCTTTAGGTCTGATGACCAGCTAGACTTGGACATTAAAAGAAAGGTGGAAGGGTCAGGGGTGGGTGGGTGAGGGGATGGAGGAAGAGGGTAGGAAAGTACAAGAGGAAAAAAAAAAAAAGAGATGGTGGCAAGCTTTAGGTTTGATGACCCACGAAATAGACTCTTGACTGAATATGATCCCAAGAACTGAGCTGAACTGAACTGGTCAAATTTGATGAAATGAAAATTGGTATGCTGTTTGAAGGCAGGGCCCGCATCACGCATGGTTACAGCTAGCAAGCCATATTCTAAGCTGAATTATGGCAAAAAGAAAGAAAGATACAGCATGAATAAAAACCAAGAGAAATGAAATAGTCAAAGCGAAAAGAGAAGGATGGAAAGTAGTGTTGCAGATTTTTGTTCTAAACCAGGAGGAAGTTGTATCCCCACATCAATAATAAGGTTAACTGTATCTTTCCTGTTGATTTTACGTGATAATAGTTCAGATTACCCATTCCGCCCTTTTGAGTTAAGAGGCAGGGCAGCCTGTCCTGCCCGACCAGTTCTGGCTTAACTGCTTGAAGGGAAAAGACTCTTCACTTTCACTCTATTTCAGTCTTAGAAACGATTCTACAAAGAAACATACACACACACACACACGAAAAAAAAATCACAAGGTTCCTGCCCAGTGATTGTATATATAAGATATTAAGATTTTCATGTAATATGATGTGCTTTCAGACTTAGTGATGTTTTGATAAATCAAACCATTGTTGTTGTATTTTCATGAACAGATTGCATGCTTCATTTCAGCTCCAGTGAAAATATCTGGAAAACTTTTTTCAATGAAATAAAAATGACAAGGTTCCTGCCAAGTGCTTGTGTATCAAGATGTTGAAATTTCATTTGATATGATGAGTGTTCAGACTTTGGGTGCCACTGATAAACCAATCCATTGTTTTATTATATCATGAACAGACTACATATTTCACTTTAACTAACTCCAGTCAAAATATCTGGAAATTTTTTTTATCTGTATGAAAAAACTCTGCTGTACAACAAATTTGGCAACGTATCATGTGTGTACAGGCTTAAAATGATGCTTTTTACAAATTCAAACTTTTTTTTTTTTTTTTTTTTTTTTTTTTTTTTACAGAACACTGTATTTGAATTTAAATAGTAGATTCAATTTGGCCCAAATATTTCAAAATCTATGTTATGAACAATGCTTTTATTTTCAGCTGTCAAATTTGAAAACTGTTAACTTTGTAAAAGTTTAGAATAATACTGGTTCGAGCACATATCTGTCACCAGCGCAGTGCTCAGGTGCAGGATTGAATAAGTTAAAAAAGTTAGGCTACTCTTAAATCAATGTTAAATTGTTATATATTAAATTGTTATATATTCCCCTGTTGTGCATGTGTAGGCTCAAAGTAGAAGAGCATGGGCAAACTGAGAACTGCTTTTCACGGAAGTTCCTTTATCTCTGTGTGTGTTTAGTCTGTAAGTGTGCATGATAAATGGGCAAGTGTTCCGGATTAAAACTCTATGCACTCTCTCTGAAAAAAATAATGGTTATTTGTTTTTGTACATTTCTTTTGATGTTACGCATGTGTCAGCTTAGTGCAGGACAAGCTTCAAAGTTCTTCGGAGGAGGTTTCAACATGTGTTGATTGCAGGCAGAAATTTAAACGAGCTAAAAAGAATTAGTGTGCTGCCAAACAAAAGACCAAACAAATTACCAAATCAGATGCAATGCATTTGAACCTACTGGGGTCTTCTTCAGGCAAGAATGAAAGTATGCAGTATACATGCTTCTGCACAGGTGTCTTTGAAACTTTAATTCATTTTATTTTTCAAGGATAGAGATTATCTTCACCATGAAAGCAAAGCATATATCATTGTTTCAGTATCCCGATTCCATGGTTAGAAAAATTTTAAACGTGATCTTTTTTTTTTTTTTTTCTTCTTCTCTCTATGTTTGTTTTTGTTTTACTGCCACATCAATTCATTGTACCCTGAAAAATATTATGTTTATTTTCAAGTGTTGTCCTATCCAATGATAAAATGGAAGTGCCTGGAGATTCACCCTCATTCATATACATTTGACATGTTTTCTTGAGCTGTTTTTGTTCATCTACCATCCAACGTCCCTCCTGCCTTCTCCTTAGATTGATTAGTTTTCATCTTTCAGGATTGCAGGTGGCACGCTGTATGGGTAGCCATGCTCCAGCGCATTGGAAATCAGACAAGCAGATTGCCATTGAGCAACATGCTCACATGAATGACATGCCAGTGCCGCAGGGACCCTGGCGTGATAACTACAATCGGCGAAATTCCAAGTGGAATGTGCAGCTTGTTGTCGCATCTGTGGTTCTGGCTGCCACTGTCTATGTTGTAAGTGTGCAAGAAGGGGAAGGAGGGACAGTTAAACATACAAAGTAAGTAGGTGACAAACAATTCTTTTCATGCCAGCAAAGAGGAATTACTTGAAAATAATACCACACATGGAAGAAATAACCATTGAAGCAGATGTCTGTGGTTCTACAGTGGGCTTTCATATGCCACTGAACAATGGAGAAATTTGATTCTGGATGCAAAAAATCATGTCAGTAAAATTTCAGTCCAACTAACTCTACAGAGGTCAGTTGTCTGGATTTGCAGGTAACAGTTTTAGAAGACAGACAATATGGCCATATATACTTATGCGGATGGATGTCAGTATGCCTGAAACAAATACTCAAGCTCTTTCCAGAAGCTTAGGAATGATAGTTTGGAGAGAGAGAGGGGTGGGGTGTGTATGTGGGGAACCAACACCTTTGCATTAATTCATATACCATAAGTTTTCCAGAAAAGGTTTTGGATGCAATATGCATATGTTCACTTTTAGCATGTTCCTTCATATTTTTTTCATGCCACGATTTAATTTGTCAAAAGTGCTCTAAAATCTCTAATAATTAACTAGTTGCTTCAAATGTTAAAAAGTTGCGTGAGGAAAGGAAAGGATTGAGAGATGGGTTTGGGATTTGAGGGAATAGGGAAAGAAAAGGTATAGATGGAGATGGAGAGTGGGGCTTGAGGATGGGATAAAGAAATTCAGGCTCAATAGTTTACTTGAACCTTTTGCCTCCATGTCATGTAAATACAGTTTTTTTTTGTTTTCCCTCAGCTTTATAGGACAGCATTGTCTGTCTAAATATGAAATGATTCATGAGGTACACAATCATTGGCAAATGTTTGCCAGTTTTGATCTTGATTAAACTGCCGAGACGTTGTGACTTAAGCTATACATGGGTTTAGAGGCTGGCTATTTTTGTGACAGCTTATATCTTTTGGGCTGATATAGGCTGCTTATAAGCCTGAGGTCTCTCTATAATTATGGAGTTGTTTGTTCTAAAGGTAACCATTTGTTCTGGCAGTGACATTAGCTACAGCAGTCGCCAGACCACCTGTGAAGATTATCTCCTGATAAGTGACTCATTCAGCTGTTTGACATTGCATTTTTCTGTTTATCTTTCAACACAAGACTCTTCATTTTAATACACATGTTTATTTGGATTTTATTTTTATGCCTGTGTTTAGCGTTTTTGGTTTATTCTTGGTTAGAATTATGGACGGTTTCCCAGTTCCATTAAATCACAAAAAGCTACCCTCAGGATTTGAGTACTCCCACCCTCCCCTCCACACTCTGTCATACTTGTCTCATTTTGTGGAGAGTAGGGAGGAATCCTAAAGGTAGCTTTTTGTTCCTGTTTCTTTTTGACAGTTTTATTTGCTTGTTTGTTTGACAAGTGCCTTGTAAATAGGAGTGAAATGTTACACCTTTGCAGAGTGGCAAAGAATTGTGGGGATTGTTTCGCAGCACTAGTTCTCTAAAAATGTATTATAGCCGACAGTTTTACTTTTGTCAATGGAATAAAAGCTAGAATAAAATTGTAGGATGTGAATACATTGGTGGGAACATGATGAGCAAAAAGAATGGAGCACTAGGTGTACTCCTTTCAGACAGAAAATCCTTCAGGAATCTTTCAAAGATTCAGGCCTTCATCTTCTGTCGCAATAACTTTTCTTGTCAGTTCTACAACTCGGACATATTTGTGTTTTTTCTCTCTGATTAGTGGGATGCCATGGCGTATATGTAGGGAAGAAGAATGTAGCATTTTCTTGACATTAAAAAATGAAGTAGGATGGGATTACATAAAGTAAAGCTTGCAACACATTTTCAGGACCAAGGAAGCGGAATGGGGTTTAAAAAGTTAATTCCCTCACGGGGTTTGCAGCTAGAGCACCTGGTTTGCATCACTGTATGTGTGTGTGTGTGTGTGTGTGTGTGTTCAGATATGGCCACATAAGCACATGCGAAGTTGATGCTTATGGGATTTGCAACACTGTATGTGTGTGTGTGCTTGTGTGTGTGTGTGTGTGTGTTCAGATGTGGCCACATAAGCACATGCAAAACTGATGTTCATGGGATGCCAAAGTATTAGAATTTCTGTAATGTTCCACCAGGAATACAAATTGCATATAAAGTTTTGTGGCAGGGGTGGGGAACAGTTACTCTATCAGTTCAATAATTCTTAATTAATTCTGCCTGGAGTCATTACCTTTGATCTACTATTACTTTCAACGTATTTTTGCTCTTTGAACATTCTTTCTTTTACGTGCACTGGACGCACCTCATGATAGAATTATGTGCCATCTGGAAAAAGTTTTACTGGTTATCCTGGTGGTGCAACAAGATCTGTGTAGGTGAGACATCCTGCACACTTGAAACGTGCATTTCTGAATGTCTTGCCTCCATCCACTATCACCGACACTTTAACCACCCCCAACACAGCATCAATCATGTCAAAAGTCCAAGCTCTTTGGCAGTCGCATGGTGATGACTTTAAGAGTACCATGCAGGTATCCCATCTTATTGCCAGGCTCAGGACCCCCTGTTCCCTTGGCATCAACATCCAAAAATAGCATGTGCCTATCCATCCCCACAACACAGCCCTCATACTCTGTGCAAACACAATGTTGTAGCTATTTTCTCTTCTCCGCCCTTTTACTATCTGCATTCTCTTTGCTATTCTTGACTTACATGTCTACCTGCCTTTTTTTTTCTTTGGTCTTCTTTCAGTTATGTATGTTTCTTCTTTCACACATATTTTTTTCTTCTTCCCCCCCCCCCCCCCCCCCCCCCCCCCGTCTCTTACTTTTTTTCTGTTTGTTATCTTCTGTTTCAGTATAAGTATTTGCTCTTTCCCTTCCTTTATTTTTCCTGTCTGTTTACTTTTCCTGTTTGTAATCTTCTGTTTCAGTAGAAGCGTGAGCTTTTTACTCGACGATTCATTTTCACCTATTATTATTACTATTATCATTATTTATCATTATCATTATTGTCATTTTATTATCACTGATTTTTTTATTGTCATTAGTACTTGTGGTAGTAGTAGTTGTACAATCAAATTAATATTATTGATATTGTTGTTATCAACATTAACACTTTCCCCATCATGTAAATAGCTTTTTTTCCATTTGTATTCTCTAAATTTTATGCATACGAGTATTTCTTAGACTTAGCTAGCTTTCCCATTTTCTATATCAGTATTCTTATGATTATTGTTAAAACCATGGTTGTATTTCTTAGATTCTTTCTCATTTTCTGTATGCTCCCTTCTCATTTTTCTTCCTGCTTCTTTCTATTAATATCACCATCATTATAATTATCATCATTATTATTGCGACATTAATCATATTACAACTATCCCATCTTTCTATTATTGTCACCATCATTAGGATCCCCCCTCTCTGGGGGAATACTATTGTTATTGTAAAAATTATTTTTTCTTCTTTTTATTTTTCTTACCCATTCTTCATCCAGTCGTGTTGAAATTTTCAGGAAAGTTGCAGGGCATTGTGGGCATGTGCAAATGGCAATTTTTAAATGAATTGACCGTTTTTTGGCCGAGATATGGCAAAAAAAAAAACGGCCAAATTTGAAACTTGAATAACTCGGAAACGGTTGGACGGATTGTAATGATATTCAGAGCACCTACATAACACTATATTGCAACATGTACGTTATAATAACGAACCGGAAGTGCAAACCGGAAGTGTCTGACAGTGTCACTGGTCAATTTCAGTTGTTTCACGGAATAGCAAAAACTGGAAACGACGTCACAAAACTAATCTACGGAAAATGTTCCTGTAGCTATGGCCCAGTGCAGAAAGGAGTTTGGTATTGATATCTTAAAGAGTTTGGCAGTTGTTTAAATCTATGCAAATGTAGGTACGCTCTAAAAGGCGAAATTTGAATATTTAATCGCTCAAAGACCAACAAAGTAACAGAAACCAAATTTTGGTTGCTTATGCAGTTTGATATGCTAATTTAAAAAAATCTATGTTGCAAAACACTTCGACAGTTAAAAACCGTTATATTTCATTTTTGAAGCTATCTCAACCAAAATTAGTGGATGTATGTAATTTGATATGCTGATTAAGAGTATCTGTGTTACAAAACACTTTGACAGTAAAAAAAAAAACCGTTAAAAAACGGTTATTTTTCAAATATGCATTAATCTCAACAAAACTTGCTGATTAGATGTTACTTGAACGCTGAACATGATATATTAAGTTTACGAGAGCAATTTTGATATCCAACATAAAAAACCCGTTATTTTGCAAATAAGAATCAATTGTGACCAAAATGGTGGCTAGATGTAACTTTGAGCGCTGAACATGAAAACGTTAGTTTCATACAGTAAATTTCACATTTGACAGTTAAAAACCGTTATTTGGTAAATATGCATCAACGTTTACCAGTAATGGTGGATAGATGTAATTTTCAACGGTGAACATAGATAGGCAAGTTTCATAAAGTGATTTGAAGGGGGAATTCCCATGTTTCCTGTGATCCCTTAGGCTTTGCTGGCGGGGGCATCAATACTTGAAGATAGGCTAGTTTTTTAGAATGCTTCTAGGCCTGAAAAGTTGAAGATGCTGTCTGGCCTAAGCGCAACGTGGTAAGGAGTTGATGCCCCTGGTAGGGCTTCCCATGTCAGACAGGCTAAGGTGAGGATCCTGACTAATAGTAACCCGCCTTTCTCCTTTTCTTGTTTTTTCTGCCTTTCTTATTTGGCTCTTTTCTATCTTCGTCTCCCCTTCAAATCTTCTTTTCACACACGCTCTTTTTTCTCTGTGGTCTTCTTGAGGCCCACCGTGTTTGCCGTGCGGTGCGTCCTGTGATGGGGGAGAATAGGATCCTGGAGGTTGAGACCGCTGATGTGACTGCGGTGCATCAAGTCAACACACCTCTTTGGCCTGGACTTCCTCTAGACAGGTGGTCGAAGTGGCCCACTTCGATCAAAGGCTGGTCGCGTGCATGCCTAGCTCAGGCTAGAAGGCGGCGGCTCGGGTCAAACGGGTTTGGGAGCTTCTGTGGCAGGGATGCTTTCAGGCCTGTGTATATCTCCTTTGAAGTCCTGGTGCCCAGATATACTGGAAATCCGTATAAAATGGGCATCCCCTTGTTGGGACTCGATGGCGGGTGGGAATCAAGAGAGATGAATTCTAATGAATACACCATGGCACCAAAAAAAAAAAAAGACACAGGCAGGATTCAGAAACAGAGACGGACATGGATTCGGAACATGAGACGAGAGTCCTTTCAGGCTTCTGGCCCAGCTGGCTGATTGTGGAGGGAGCAGATGAAGATAGACCTCTGTCAGCCTGAGTCCTTTTGCGATTGCGAAGGGAATCAATGGCCTCAGCGGGAAGCCAAAGAGCGTCAAGAGACTGAGGAATGGGTCACTTCTGATTGAGTGCTCTTCCAAGCTGCACTCCGAGATGCTGTTAAAATCGACAACGTTAGTGGATCGACCGATCAAAGTGTCTCCACACAAATCTCTGAACTCTTCGAAAGGAGTAATCCGGTGCAGAGATCTGAGAGGAGTGTCGGAGGCTGAAATCAAGTCAGAGCTGGCATCTCAAGGAGTGACCCACGTTCATCGTGTGCTTGTGCGTAAAGGCAATGACAGGATTCCAACTGACACCCTTTTCTTGACCTTCTGCTCTACTTCTCTCCCGGAGTCGATTACGGTGGGCTACCTGAGAGTTTCAGTGTCACTGTACATCCCATCACCTCTGCGCTGTTTCAAGTGCCAGAGGTACGGCCATGTGAGGGATAGATGTACGGAAGAAGAGGTGTGTGGTACCTGCTGCCAGCCAGTCCACCAGGGTGTGTGTGACAGTCCACCACTCTGTGCCAACTGTGGAGGCAAGCACCCATCATCATCGAAGACCTGTCCAAACTGGTAAGGAAAAGGAAATTCAGAGAATAAAGACTGAACAGCGAATCCCCGTTTTTTTGAGGCGAAAAAGATTGCTATGAAAAGTCAACCAACTGCTGGGCTCTCGTTTGCAGCTGCAGTAAAGAAGCCAACAACAGTCAGCATCGGAGTGCAGACGGTGGAGTCCTCGTTTGCCGAGAGAGAGAGCCAGAAACCAAGTCTGTAGCCTCAGGCAGAACCACTGCATGCGATGAACCCCAGCAGTCATCGCCTTCAGATACGAGTCAGTCTTCAAAGCCTACTCCCGCCCCCAGACCACCAGGGGACAAAAGACCTACAGGCACTTCAGAGCGGCAGAGAGTGGAAGTCGTTGAAGTACAAGACAAGACCACCCCCTCAAAATCCTCCAAAGGGCACCCTACAGCTGTCAACAAGGGAGCTGGCGGTTCTGGAGGAGGAAAGACCAAGTCGCCACCTAAAAAGAAAACGCCGAACAAAATTTTATCAGATCGAGAGAAAAAAGCGGAGAGAAATTTCAACAGATTTGCAGTTCTCTCGGATCCAGATGATGTTGATATGGAATAAAAGGAAGAATTACGAGATTTATTTTCCTTCACCATATATTTCTTTTATGATGATGGACTCATCCACAATGGATTCAATCATACATTGGAATATCAGGGGACTGTCTTCCAATTATGAAGAATTGCAGCTGTTGTGCCGTGAGGCCAGGCCGATGTTAAATTGCCCTCCAAGAAACTCTTCTAAGTCTGACAAAAATTTTTCACTTTCTGGCTACAGTTTTCTAAATCTACCTGCACAGTCTGTTGAACATGGTGCTTCTGGTGGAGTTGCCTTGTTCATTCACAACTCTGTTCTGTACAGCCCAGTTGCTCTGCAGACTCCGCTTCAGGCAGTGGCAGCTCGGGGGTTACTCTCCACAAAACAGTTACTGTCTGTAGTTTGTACTTATCTCCAAACATCTGCGTCACCAAACAGGACCTCATTTCACTCTTGGAGCAGCTTCCTCGACCCTTCCTGCTGTTGGGTGATATGAATGGCCACTCCCCTCTATGGGGAAGTGAGAGATCTTCACCACGGGGTCTGCTTTTAGAGGAAGTGTTTCGGAGCTTGATCTGTGTGTCTTGAATAGGAAATCACCAACTTACTTTCACTCCGCTAATGGCACCACATCTTGTCTGGATCTTTCTGTGATCCATCTTTGTTTTTGGATTTTGTTTGGGAGGTTGATGAGGACCTGCATGGTAGTGACCACTTTCCTGTGTGTTGCTTCGGTGTACGAATGCAGAGAGCGAGTCTTTGCCAGAACGCCTCAATTTTTCAACAAAGCAGATTGGGACCTCTTTGCCACTAAGTTTCTTATGGATCTGGAAGAGGACAAGATCCTGCAAAGTGACGATCCGGCAGGAAGTCTTTCAGATTTCATACTGAATTGCACAAAGTCAACCATCCAGACATCCTCCAAGAAGCCCGTAATGCCAAAAGTTCCTTGGTTCAATTCTGAGTGCAAAGAAATTAACAAAACCTGTAAAAGAGCTCTCAACGTAGGGTCTCTTGCAGACCCTCGATGCCCAACGTCCGAGCGCATCAGAAACTGAGGGCCAAATCTAAACACATATATAAGACCAGTAAGCGATTATCTTGGAGACAGTTTTGCTCAAGTCTCACATCCAAAACTTCGAAGAAAAAAGTGTGGAAAATCATCAAGAAAATTAAAGGGAAGAACACCTGCCCCACTGTGAACCACCTCAAGTTTTCTGATTCTTTAATAAGGGAGAAAAAAGCAGTTGCTAATCTGCTTGCTTCAACCATTGAAAAGAATTCCTCCTCTTCTAACAAGTCAGCCAGTTTTGTCAAAAACAAAGCCCTTAAAGAAAAATCACCCTGCAACTTTTTCGTCAGACAACGTGGAAGACTACAATCTTCCTTTCACTTTAAATGAATTGAAATCCACCTTACTTTCTTGCAACGATTCCTCTCCGGGTATAGATGAAATCCATTATAAACTTTTGAAACATCTTCCGCAAAAAGGTCTGCACATCCTGCTACATGTATACAACCATGTATGGACTACTGGATTCTTTCCACCATCTTGGCGAAAACCCTCATCATTCCTATTCCCAAACCTGGAAAAGATCTCTCCAACCCGTCAAACTACCGTCCAATAGCTTTGACCAGCTGTGTCTGTAAACTGATGGAGAAAATGGTCAACGCTAGACTCATGTGGAAACTTGAAACCGACGGCCTTTTGGCGAAAGAACAGTGTGGTTTCCGTAAACATCATACTACAGTGGTCCATTTGATTCGTCTGGAATCTACGCTTCGGAACGCCTTTCTGAACAAACACCACGCAGTGGCTATATTCTTCGACTTGGAGAAAGCCTACGATACCACCTGGAAAGCTGGAATTCTTCATGATCTCCATGATCTTGGTTTTCGGGGTCATCTTCCACTTTTCATTCAAAATTTTTTGGCAGACCGACAGTTTCAGGTCCGGGTTGGCACCACTCTCTCTGATGTTCATGAGCAGGAGTTGGGTGTTCCACAAGGGAGCATACTGTCTCCGGCCCTATTCAGCATCAAGATTAACAACATTGTCAAGTCAGTTCAGCAGGGTTCAGACTGCTCATTGTTTGTGGATGATTTTGCTGTCTATGCAACTGGAAGCCTGTACCCGAGTGTCCAGCGCAGGCTCCAGCTTTGTGTGGATAAAATTCATCAATGGGCGGATGAAAACGGCTTTACTTTCTCTCCTACGAAGACACAGTGCATTCACTTCCATAATTTTCGTCAGTTTTTTCCAGATCCTGAAATCAAAATAGGGAAATCTCCCATTCCAGCTGTCACAGAGGCCAAATTCCTTGGAGTTATTTTTCAACCAAAAACTCAACTTTCTCAGCCACATTAAACACCTCAAAACCTCTTGCCAGAAAGCTCTGAATATTCTGCGGGTCGTAGCACACACTGACTGGGGCGCTGATAAGAAAACTTTGCTGCACCTCTACAGAGCCTTGGTACGTTCCAAACTGGACTATGGTTGTGCTGTGTACGGCTCTGCCAGACCGTCGTATCTAAAACTCTTGGACCCTATCCACCATCAAGGGCTTCGTCTCTGTCTTGGAGCATTCCGCACCACCCCTGTGTACAGCCTGTACGCAGAGGCAGGTGAACCTTCACTGTCCAACCGCAGGCTGAAACTGTCTTTGAATTACTACGTCAGACTGTTCTCCGAACCTGAAAACCCTGCCTATGACTGTGTCTTTTGACCCTCAGTTTCAAAGCAAATTTGAAAACAACCCTAACTGTATTCCGCCGTTTGGTCTTCGTATGCAGCCTCACACGCACACGAATGCAGGGTAGACCTAGGAGTTGTGTCCGATTTTTACCAAGTTTCCGGATCAACCTCCGTGGATCTTTTTCACACCAGAGATTCGTTTTGATCTTGCAGCTTTTCGCAAAGAGTCCACCAGCTCTCTAGCATACAAGGCTTTGTATGCTGACCTCTGTTCGAAATTCTCATCCTATCAGAAAATTTTCACTGACGGTTCCAAGTCTGAAGATGGAGTGGCCTGTGCAGCCTACTGCCCTGGTGCTCCTTCTCAAATACTGTTAGAACATATTCCTTCAGACGCTTCTGCTTACTCTGCTGAGTTACAGCTCTGGTTCTGGCACTACGGATAATCTCCCAATCTACGAAGAGGGACTTTCTGGTTTTGTCGGATTCACTGTCAGTTTTGGAGGCTATAGCTGGCCGCAACCTTCAGCACCCCGAACTTTTACACTTTTTTTTTTAACTTTTTACCAAGTTGAAAGTGGAGGGTTACAACATTCTTCTGGCTTGGGTTCCTGGTCATGTCGGCATCGGAGGGAACGAAATGGTGGATCGTTTGGCCAAGAATGCCGTACGAGAGAAACTGTCAAACACACCTATCCCCTGCTCTCCGATTTGAAACCCAAAATTAACGATTATGTAAAAGACCTCTGGCAGGAGGATTGGAATACACAGACGGATAACAAACTCTTTCAGATCCGTCCAAACCCAAAGGAGTTCCTCCCATCTTCGTCTGGTGGTCGTAAAGAAGAAACAGTTGTGTGCGGCTGCACACCGGCCATTCGTATTTTACCCATTCCTACCTTTTAAAGAGTGAAGAAGCTCCTTGTGCATTCCGTGTCATGTGCCACTCACAATGAGACATATTCTTTTAGAGTGTTGGGATTTGCACGATGTGAGACACAAACATTTTACAGCAGATTCCATGAAACCCTTGTTCAGAGATGTTCCGCCTGACGCGATCTTTGAGTTCTTGAAAGAGGTTAACATTTTTCATCGGATCTGAGATTTTACAGTGGAAAGATTTTTAACAAAGTTTTGGATGAGATTTTAGACGATGTCTTTTAAAGAATTGTGTGGATGAATGACCTGTGAGTTGACCAGTGGTGTTGAAATTTTCGAGAAAGTTGCAGGGCATTGTGGGCATGTGCAAATGGCATTTAAAAAAAAATGAATTGGCCGTTTTTTGGCCAAGATATGGCCAAAAAACGGCCCAAACTGCCAAATTTGAAACTTGAATAACTCCGAAACGGTTGGACAGACTGGAATGATATTCAGAACACTTACATAACATTATATTTGCAACATATACATTATAATAATGAACCGGAAGTGCAAACCGTAAGTGTGTGTGTGTGTGTGTGTGAAGGGGGAATCCTCCCATTTTTGCTCTAAGGCAAACATAAACCCTGTAGTTATAATTATTATTGCTACATTAATCATATTACTGCAGCTGTGATCTTGTTCTACTCCTTCCTCATCTGTTATTATTTTCACTGTAATTATGCTTATCATTGTTTGTTAGTATCATGATTATGTGATAGTATTACCTTTATCATTATCAATATTATTTTACATTATTTTTATTATCATCATCTTAAGTTAACCCATGTTGTTTCTGTTTCAACCTCAATTCCATTTGGAGTGTTGGTCATTTACCAAAGATCAAATTTTGCGCCCTGATCAAACAGAAAATCGACTGTTCATCCTTTGCTTTTCATCGTTTGAATGTTGTCTGTCTCGCCTGAAGAAGACCTGGTAGGTCAAAACATGTTGTGTTCATTTATAGTTTGCTCGTTCCTTTGTTCGGTGGTACAGTAATTCTGATTTTCCTGTTGAGACGAATGTTTTACCTGTTGCAGATGGACCGGTTTCGAGTGCTTCTACTTGCATGGGCATCCAGAGAAGAAGTGAAATGGATGTTGCTGGCTTCCATGTGTACTGCTCTTAACTAGAATCATATCTCTAGGATCATATCATATATGTCAGTAGACATTCCAAGTGTTGATCTTGGTTTTTAGGAACTTGGAAGATTGATTTAATTTTAGGATAAACAAGAGCAGCTCACTACAGTGTTTTGGAAACACTGATTTACGAAAAAGAACAGTGTAGCTAGAACAAAATGGACAGAAAATTAAGTGGGAAAAAACCCTTGTGCCTGCAATGGTTATCATTTTTTTTTAGTTGGTGCTGCTGTATCCTTTTTTCAGCTTCAGGTTAACTATTTGGCCATATCAGTTTTCTGTGTAAATTTTGTTACGAAATCATGAATTATTAAACATTTTCAAAATGTGAAATTGCATTGTGGAATGATTTTTTTTCAACTTGCCCCATCCCCATTCTTTTAAAACAGTGGAAAGGTGTGATGCTTTTTGTTCCATAAATTTGCTTTTCATCTTTTAATAACCACTCCACCCTGTACCACCTATTAGCCATTACAAGGTAACTACTAATCAAACTTACACCACCTGTCTGGATTGATCCTATGTGTCATTCCTACATGTGTTATTCATGCTTCGATCATAAGACACACACTGTTTGCTCCTGAAGCGACTGCCATTTTCACAGGGCTTTGATTCAAAGTTTAAAAGCATTAAATTTGACCTTGTGTCAGTTCGGACATTGAAGGGTCCACATTATTACCAAGTTTAGCACTCTTAGCTGCAAGAACGTACAGAAAACTACAACTTACAAGTACAATATTTTTCTGTTCATTTTTTTGGTCCATTTGAGTGGAGGTTTCTGTAAAAGATAATCAGAATAAGAACCTGTCTCCAGTTGCTTTATCTTTGCTAGTTGCTTAATTTATGCGCACATACATGTTAATTTGACTTTTTCGTTCCACTGTTAACTGACCCAAACTTTGCTTCTTCTGCTACATAATGTTGATTGAAACTTTTTTCCTGTTCTCTGACCTGACCTTCCCCCTCCCCTCCACCCCCTGTCCCTCACATAATATGGGTATTGAATGCGATGTAATTCAGAACTGAACGCACATTACTATTATGAGCATCTTTTCCATCACTTCTCTCTGGGCAGGGTCTCCAACACAAGTCATTATGGAATTGAGGTGGAGGAAAATAATCAAACCTCGAAAGCACTAAATCTCCAATGGAAAGCCATCTAGATATGTATGGGAAGTTACTGTGCTCCGACCTCTTTTTTGGTGCAAGCAGTTTGTTCAAGAATACACTTTATTAAAGACATAAAGTGGTCACTGACATACATACCTTTGTAAATGCATCACAAATTCTTCCAACTGACCCTCTTTGTAAATTGTTGCTGCTGGATGCAAAAACCTAGCAAACTAACTTTCACCCAGGAAGTGCATGTATGCAATCCTCAACTACATACACCTGTTTTGTGATTTACTGGAGAGCTCGGTTTGAAACAATTATAGCTTGTATGGCCCCTGGCATCTACTGGACAATCTGTAACAGGAGATTGGGGTGCACCTCTGTGTTGATGACAATCAGATCTGAGAAATGAGCACATCTGTGAAGTGAGCATATCATTAAAACCATGGTGAAATTTCCCCCAAGTTGAGAACAATTTATTCAAAGTGAGCACTCAACATGTAACACATTTCAGTAACTTCAAACAACGAATACATTTCAAGATTTGGCAACCATATATACATTTGGTATTAAATATAAATCTTCATAATACTTCATCATCACTTATTGTGGAAAACTATGTCAAAGAGAGTCTATAACCATATGATTATCTTCTGACGAGCCCTGACCCTCTTTTTACATGCTTGTGGGGTGTGTGTGTGTGTGTGTGTGCGTGCGCGCGCGCACATGTGTAATAAGTATGTTGTGCAGGCCCTCTCATTTCCAAATGAATTTAGGGTGATCAAGGCTTTGGGCATAATGAAATACTGTGGTGAGGGAAATCAGAAATCCGCACGAGCTGTTCATAACCCCCAATGGAACGGACTTTCTTCATCCTCTCTTTAAAAAACATATATAAAGAAAAAAGAAAAGCATACCACTGCTACAGACAATTTTTTTCAGATAACTGCACTGGAATACAAAAGTGGAATTTCCGATTCTCAGATAATAAACTGGTGCATCTTTTACTACACTGATTCCAGACAAAACTGATGATACTTCACCCAATCATAGTGGAAATGAGATTAATCAAATGGAGCTTGTGATTTATGGAATGATACCAGCTATGCACCTTCACTAACGTATTCTTGGGGAAGATATGTCAGTATCACAATGGCAAAGTAGCGGAGAAAAATGTCGGTACACATTCAAGTTTTTTCTCCTTTCCACACAAAAAACACTTGCACATGTATTCACTACTGTAACACAGGTGCTAGACTTCATCAGTATCTTTACCTGAGATATGCTTCAGAATGTGCATACAAGAGGAAAAGGGGTTGTTGCCTTTCGAAGTTTGAAACACTTATTTCTACAAAATGTAGAGATCCAATATCTATATCCACAAGTTTAAAATCAAAGAGTAAATCAACAATATGACTAAATATGACTAAAAACCATTCTGAATTTTTAACTTCAGCAGTACCAGTTCATCTGCATGAAATTACTGTCCTGAAAATGTACATTGACACATACAGTCCGCATCAGAAAATGATTTTGCTCAGCTAATTTTCTGCGTAAGAGCACAGGGTGTCCTGGGAACATTTCATGAATCGTGCAAGTTGAACAGCTTGGCTACCTCATACAGATCCTCATTCTCTGCACCATCACGTAAAATCTGCAACAAAAGATCATCCTATTATTCAGTGTGGTTTAATTCATTAATAATGAGACAAATGTCATAGCAAGAAATAATGACTGGTCCCACAGATTTCCTCTTTCTAGTGCCCCGTTTCTTCTGCCCCTTCACTCTCCTCCCTCTTTGTTTTTCCTGTTCCATACAAAAAAAGCTGCTATAAAGGGTGCTTTGTTGGGTGAATGAGAAGTTTTGTCTACTGACGGCTTTCGTGGACAGTACTCGATCGATCAGTTTGAGTGAACAGTTACACCATATTTCGATTAAAACCAAGTGCCTAAGAATGGCACAAAATCCTTGTATGTGCAAGCCAGTCCACCAACAAATTGATGTTTTGGCCATTCTTCATTAACAACTATTCCACCAAACTTTGCCTCCCACGACTCCCACTACATTTTGTTCCCACATGGGGTATTTGGAAAATCTGGAGTATTAAGACGCTATGTTTGTGGACAGCAGTGTATGCTGTGTGTGGTTTGATCTGCCTCTAAAAAAAAATCAAAAAACATTATTTTTTTGGCTCATGTCACGTATGAAAATGAGTGACCATGATTTGCAAGTGGCCATTCAACACAACTGAAACAATTTAGCAGCCGAATGATAAACGTTGTGCAGAATGCAGTGTGGACCACACTAGTGCACACTTGAACTTGCCTCAATCTTCAGCAAGTAGTGTGTTAGAAGACCCACTGGCTCTGTAATTATGGATTTGGTATTGTCCATAAAAAGGTAAGAGATCACAAAACACTGTAAGAAAACATTGTAAACACAAAAACAGACGCATCTACAGCAAACTGCATCCATTAGTAGAATTTATATGACATTTAGTGTGGATCAGTCTCTTCATCCAGCTTTTACACTATGAAATTCTCAAAATTTACCCAAAATGTTCATTTTCTTACATCTCTATATAACCTCACGTAAACCACACATAATTCTAGAGTTCACTTCTTATGTCCCTCATCCGACATAAAACTGTAAAATCACAGTCATCTATTGGATTATAAATAATTCTAGAAAATGACTTGAACTGGATTTTAACAAGTCTTTTCCAAGCACCACCCAAATACAATTTTTCTTTTCCATAAGCGTATAAATGAAACGTCAAATACGCTAGGCAAGGATGGTGTGTCACTGCATCTCCATTTCTGTCTGTCTGAAAATAATTTACCTTTTAACATCGATGAATGTGAAGACAAGTAGTACAACCATTTTATTTCCAGAGATGATAGTCATATAAGGAATACAGCCTCAGCATTTTTTGCCACTGCTTGTAATGGAAACATGACTGGTGTCTGCAAGAAAATGGCAACTTGCTTCCAATCCAAATCCGGCAATGCATGCCACTCTTAAAATGGAGACAAAAGACGATAATTCTATTGCAAGTGTAAAATGAAGGCTAATGTTAACCATCCTCCACAGCAATCTTTTAGTAATGCATAACTCTTTCTTTTGCAGACACAAAATAGTCACCACAGTAACACAATTCCAAATCTTTTCCATTGCTGGGCCTAACGGTTTTCTTTGACTTTCCAGGGCTGGAAACCACTACCTTGTCCTGAGACCATGAGAGTCTTGAGGAATCATTCTTGCCAAACTTGTGTGTCGTTGCCTCTCCCAAAACCAGTTGAACACTGCTGTTACTCTTTAATGATTTTAAAAATATTCTTTGATTATTGATTTAAAATTTATGAACTTTCACAAACATAGCCCCAATTTATTAACTATAAAGACTATGTACATGCTAATAGTTCTACATTTCTCCCTAACTCTCCCCCAACTTTTCAAGACACATAACTGTTGTCAAAGTCACAATTACCAAAAAAAAAAAGAAGAAAAAAAAAGAACGGATTTAATGTTTGTCTAGGACCAATGACGTTCAAACTAAACAAAAACCAATCACTTAAAGTACTCAAAATTCTGGCCTTCCTGAGTGAATCTCAGTTGAGATCTAATTTGAACAGGTCTGAATTTTATTTAATTAAAAAAAAAAAAAAAGAAAGAAAAAATCCCCCTGCAGACTAGGACTTCTCATTCCCTTTTTCAAGAAAATTTTTACAATCAACTTCTGATAATGTATAATAAAAATGGAATAATCTACCCATATCACTGAAATAGAAACAAAGCAAATGCAGAACTTGGTAAACAAAACAGCATAGCTGGCTGGTCTTTTTTGCGCTTAACGCAGCCACAGCTATTTCCCCAAAGTTTTCAAATCGTCATGACAACACAAAAAACAGCTAAATACATTTGGTGTATAATTCAAGTTGGCAATTTGTTCTTCACCTTTCGGGCTATAGGCATCTTGTTGAAAGTATTCCACAGCAAAATGCCCACAATGGTATTGTTTCTGCGGTAGAAAATGACACCTTTGCCAAACTCATCACTGTCTTGGGGGATGTCTGCAGGACAGCCGGTGCCACGGTCACTGGACTCCACACTGGATTCTGCAGCCTGCAGTAATATGCATAAAAAACATTTTTATGAAGCAAAATAGTACTAATAAATATATCAGGTCTACTGTGCAACAACACATATAAATGTGTATGAGCCTCATAAGACTAATATACTGGCAAATTTGGATTCTAGGATGCCTAGTTATGCATACTACTTCGAACTAAGGATTGTGGCACATTTTACACGATCATATGACCTACACTTGTGATGGTTCCGCAACATGTTCTTTCAAACTTCAAATGAAAGCACAAATTGAACTCCAATAGGCCATTGCCTGTTTCAACCTTACTGACTGGCAGACAAGGTCTTTGATCGACAAAAAGAATGCACATTTAACAAGGAAAAGGCAACTAAATGTTGTCCATTTTCTTCAGGCTGGGCACTGTCAAATGGTCCAGTTGGTTTATCATTTTCTGTGAAATGTGCAGACAATTCAATGAAAAAAAAAGGATTCTGAAGTGTTCTGATAATTCTAACAGTGACATACACCAGCGTTAACCCTTTCAACACATTGGCATAAATACCATGCTAGGCACTTAAGACTGCTTTTTCAAACCAATTCAAACAATACTACAGTAAGACTTACAAATCTTAAAAAAATGTTAGAAACACAAAACTGTAATTGTTTTTATTGAGTTACTTCAACTTAACCAGAGAACAGTTTCAAATGGGACATAAGTTACAGGTATTTGATGTAATGTTCAGATTTTAACAAACACATTGAAAGAAATGTCCACCACTGACACTTTCAGTTTCCGAACGTAGACTCTCCCCAGTGGCCTCTACAACAACAGCCTGAGGTGTGTCCTGTGGTGTGGCTTTCGCAGCCTGTGGTGGGAAGAGAAGAGTCCACGATGCCAATTGCTTCATAACCAATCTGAGGGCCCAAGTCAGACCTGGAATACAAATAAAACACAAAAGCATGCTGGAATCTGTTCTTGATTGGTCATCTGTGATATGCTGTGTCGCAGTCAATGAAGACTGTGTGTGCAGACAGTTTAAACATTTTGAAAATGGCCAAGTGGAGATATGCCTGCCACTTCTCCACACATCATGTTATTTCCTGTTAGCACCCAAATCAAATCTGGGCTGTTCATTTCATGCTTCTGCATGATTTCAATTGATATTGTTGTGTTGCTAATTCATGGATGAAAATAATTCTAGTGATGTTCTACACATTATGCTGTAACTGATCAATCCTGAATGAAAATCAACTTGAGACCAGCCGCCGTGGCGAAGTGGTTAGCGTCGCGGACTCCCGGCTGGGAGGGTCGTGGGTTCGAATCCCATCAGAGTCATGTGGGTTTTTCTGCCCCGACCGGCTCCTACCCAGAGTTGAGTTTGCTGCGGACTCAGTTGGGAAGACTGGGACCACACAGTCGAGTTTCATCCACTAATGGATGCGTTCTGAGAGTGTTGCTCAAATTTCCTGATCCAACACTGCAGGTGTCTGTATCTCTCGGGCCTGGTTGACGCTGGGATATATTATGAAAGGAAGCGTAGAGTACAGCCAATCATGTAGTCTCAGACCGAAATGGAAATCCGTAGCATCATCTTAATCATCATCATCCTCATTGTCATCGATCAGCATTAAAAAAAATGTCTCAAATTCTGTGGCCCTTCATGCCCTGCTCTCATGGTGACCTCAGTTTCGATGTCCTCTCCACGTCTGTGGCCTTGGTTTGGTTCCGTCGGGGTCACCGGTATCGGCGAGTCCATGGGGGCCTGTCGTTGGACGGACGTGGTGGCGCCCTCCGGAGGGAGAGCTCACTCACGCCGGCTCCGCGACTAAGCAATTATTGTCGTCAGTAGGGGGCTTAGTAGGTGGTGGTCCTGCGTATGTTAGATCAGAACAGGCGCCACTGAACACCACTGAAGTGACTCGGCAGCAGTGCAGTGTCTCCTCCGGTGGGTGCCTCTTGACGACTTGACAGTGACTGCTCCCTGTGGATTGTGGGTGCCAGGGCTGCGGCGGGGCCGACCGGGCTGTGGTGTGGGACGTGGTGTCGGAATGAGCGGCGTGGGTGCACTGCCTCTGAGGTGGCGCAGAGATTGGGACACCCAGCCAGACGACCACTGACGACAGCATGATCATGATGCTCAACTCTCCGCCGACCCAACTTGATGTCAAAGAAGCATGCAGCATCACCAGCCTGAAACACGGTTTCATTCATGGTCATCTTGCCACTGATTTCATTTCCTCTTAAAAGATCCATTTATTAAAAAGACATTACAATGCTACTGAACAGAAATTTAAATTCCCTGGTAATGATAAAAAATATTTTGCATGATCACTGGGCTTTTGTTGGTTTGTTTCTAATCTGAATGCTTTGTATGCTCTCAAGAAAATAGGCAAACAGATTACATCCAGTATTTTATTGTCTTTCAGTCAATCAAGGGAATATTTTGGCCTATGAAGGATCCCTTTCCACCCTTCTAAGAAGTCACACAGTGACCATCTGCCATGCTACTACAGACAGCAGATCACACACAAAAATTGATGAAGATAATGATATGATTTCATCTTTTTTCCCCTCTTACTTGAAAGATTTCACAACACACAGAGCAGCATAACACATCCAAATTAGCACTGCACTCTCCCTTTCCCCAAAAACACACATAAAGCAGGGAAAAAAAAAAAAAATCTCAGTAATTTATTTATAGAGGTATGTTTTCCAGTCCAAACTTTTATTCTCCAATCCTAACATATTTGACCTGGGGTTGTTAACACATCAAACGGATCAACATTCCTTTCCTGGGCCATTATTATATCCCAGTGTATTATATCCTGAATACTGTAACAGTTCTGGTCAAGCATTTTAATGCAATCATACATCCATATTTTTTTCACACTGTGACATCTACTTATTAAAAACGCTACTTTTACTTTCATTTACATGCAATCAATAAACCTGTTACTGTAATCCAGTAAGTCTAGTAAATATGCCTTTTTTGGTTAGTGTCGTGGAATCCCGGCCGGGAGGTCATGAGTTCGATTCCCATCAGAGCTATGTGGGATTCTTTTTCCCTGACCAGCTCCTAACCAGGGTTGAGTTCGCTACAGGCTCACCTGGCACACAGACTACACAGCTGAGTTTAATCCATTAATCTGCCTTGGCTTAAGGCTGTGTCAGACCAACTGACATAGGCTAGAACACCAAGGCCACATCAAAATGTTGTTATGCTCTGCATAGTTATGCGGGGATTGTCTTCAGTCGTGACAAGCTCCTAGCATAACATTATTAGTCTCCAAAATACCTCGAAGTTGGAGTGTGGCTGCCTATGTGGCGGGGTAATCAAAAACAGTCACACAGTTAATGTTCTCATCCCTAGCCGATGCATTTGTAGCATAGTGTTCAAGTACTTCGGCTGATCAGATGATCCCTAGAGTCTTTTAGCCAGGGTACAACAACAAAAACAATAATCTATTAATGGATGCGTCTCTGAGAATGTTGCTAAAAATTCCTGACCAACACTGCAGGTGTCTGTAACTCTTAAGCCTGGTTGAAGCCGGGATGTAATAATATGAAAGGAAGTGTACAATACAGTCTTGTCGTGCAGTCTCAGACTGGTATGGTATGGCATCATCTCATCCATCAGTAGTATAAAAAAAAAGTCTCAAATTCTGTGGCCTTCATGTCTTGCCTTCATGGTAACCTCAGTTTCCATGTCCTCTCTGCATCTATGGCCTTGGTTTGATTCCATCAGGGTCCTGGTATCGGCAAATTCATGGGGGGCTGTTGTTGGACAGACCTGGTGACACCCTCCGGAGGGAAGAGCTCACTCATGCCGGCTCCGCAACTAAGCAATTACTGTTCTCAGTAGATGGCTTAGCAGGTGGTATCCTGCGCATGTTGTATCTGAACAGGCGCCACTGAAGACCACCGAAGTGACTCCACAGACTGGTGGGGCTCGGAATCAGTGACATGGGTGCAATGCCACTGAGGTGGCATAGAAGATGGGGCAGCCCCCCCCCCCCCCCCCCAACAAAAAAGCTCCGCCCGCACACACACACACAGAGAAAACAATAACAACAACAACAAAACCACCTTTTTTCCCCTTTGTATCAAATAATGCCACTGCACTTTAACAGCTATACTCTTTCATTTGGATTCTTCAGCCATAATGTCCACAGCTATTTCAGACACTCTTCTTTTCATTCGTACCAAAGCCATTTATTCTACATTTTTCTTTTTCCTTTGCTAGTTTTCTCACAAAGTTTCTAGTCTGAACACTGCAGTCTTCCAAAATTCCATTCCTGATCACTTCCTTTGGTTTGCAGAAGGCCAACAAAACACAACACTAAAGTTACTGAATGCACAAATTGGCAATGTAGTTAAATCTCTGGCTCTCCTGTCATGTTCACAGCGCTGGATAGCCAGCATGCAAAATTGTGTGAATTCAGTGCATTCAATGGCATGAAGACCATTATTTGCTGATCTTTGTGAAAGCTTGATGATGATGCCATCCATGACATGAAAATAATCCAGCTGCTAATTTTCTGCTGGCAGACTGGTGTTGGAACTGTTACAAAAAAAAAAAGATGGAATTCCAGCTTAGAATACACACAGGAATCTGTGATTTGCCAAATGACCTTTACTTGCCTACATGATTCTGCATCCAAGATAATTTCTAAACTTAAAGTTATACGCTAATTACTCCACATACACTGGAATGATCAACTTACCACCCAGACGTCAGTTCTAGCCTCCAGTTCAGCATTGACCAGGAAGCCACCATACTCCTCATCCAGCTCCAGACCTGAGGTGTGAGCCAAGTCCACATTAGGCTCCAGGCCTACTGCTGGTACCACATAGTCCACCTTCAGCTGAGGACAGAGGAGGAATGGGATACTGGTGTTGCTGCCAGTGATAAATAACATGCTAAAAAAAATCAGATCCTTTGCCTATTGGGTTGCTATATTAACGCTCACTTCAAACCATCATTTTGAACCGTCTTTTCCATTTAAGTTTTGATAACTGAAAAAAAAATAACTTAACGGTCTACAGATCTACATTGTCTTGATTCCGTTTAAGCCATCCTAAGTTCGTGAAATGCTTCATGATTTTGTTGTTGTTTTATAGGCGTAATACTTTGTCACAAAGAGTACCAGTGCAGCCTTCTCAACAAAACTGAAGCAAAAAAGGACAAAAGCATGGCAGCTGGCCGCTCTGAAATTAAAACCTAGTTCTAACATTAAACATGTTTTCAGGCCTCATAAAATCCCAGTGGAGGCAGAATAGCTCAGTAATAGAGTGCCGGACTCATGATCTTGGTGATCCTGAGGTTGCAGGTTCAAATCTCCGCTGGGCCTTCGGTACAGGGGGATTTTTTCCCTCAGAGTTAACATTGGTTCTTACTCTGCTTCCCCATACAGTCCTTTGAAGGAGACCATAAACCAAAGTTCCGTGTGTGAACGCACGTATGACATCTTGCACACATGTAAAATCCTATCACCAACTTTCAGAAGAGAAGGCCAGTTTCGGCCGTTGGTATGGATGACATGTTACACATAGCATGCATCTTCCCCGAAGCTGGAATATGGCTGCCCTAATGGCAGAATAAGACACGGTCATACACACAAAACTCCATTCCCTTTGTTGGGTAGTCAGGATTAATCCTTGCCTGTCTATACAGGGAGTGTCCGCAGGAGTATCAGCCTGCATACGCAGAAAAAAAAAAAAAAAAAAAAAAACACAGTGGTCAGCTGATTTAATACCATGCCTGACAACTATGGAAAGGCCTACAATGCAGAAGCATATCCGCTGAAAGAATGCCAACACTTCCTCAACTCAGGTGAATCTAGTATACTTATGCTTTTGCGCTGCACTCTCTGACAGTGTAACAGGTAAGACTGACCTGAGAGTTATCACTTAAAGTCAAAACAACCTTGCCGTCCTTGTAGTGAGCTGCTTTCACATTTGTGTTGGCCCAACACATCAACACCCTCTGCAACATCACAAAGAAAGCTTGAATCTCCCACACAGCCCCCTCACAGACAAAACGTTCGTGATCACGTAACGTAACAACAATAAACAGAATTCTTCAATACACAATTTTCTCAAATATTTGACTGAAACTGTACTCTTTATCTAATATTGCAAGTTCCCATCTTTATAAGTTCTGACAGAGAAAAATATGGGGTAAAAACAAGTCTAAAAGCTGACACCTCTCAATTTTCAGGGCAAAAAAAACCCTTTCATTTTATTTCATTTACTATCAAACTGCAAATTTTTACTGAGCATGAACATTTTGCAAAAATGTAGAAAGTGACTGGAACTCACACATTTTAAACTGAAATATGTTAAGAGACCCAAGGATAAAAAAAATCACACAAATCTGTCTTTACACTGGAGTGTTCTGGACTCCACTGAAAAAGTAATTCAGACTGTGAATAGTCTCAAATGAAAACCTGTATCAAATTTTTAAAAGGAACAAGGATTATGAGATTAACTTATAAACGCGCATCCCTGGTGAACTGTTAAAGTAAATGCTTGCAATCTTTGGGATGCTCTAAAATTTTCATGAGGAACACTTTCAGATCCCACAAAGGGTACGTCAGAAGCTTAATCCTAGTTTAGGATCTTCTGAAGAAGAGATATTTTTCTTCATCTATCAAAAACCGCCTCCATATTCATCACGTTCACAAGCAACATGCTGCTGATTCAGCCTCACATGTTGCATCTTTTGAAGCCTGATGCCCTGTAAATGCCCCAAATCAATATTTGCTCAAGTACATCCACAGTACTAATAGCAAAATATTGACAGATCAGAACCATGATGTTCGCAGTATCCACATCTACTATCAAAATAACCACTGTTTTCGCTGATGCCCATTCCATTACAAATTTGATCTCTCATGACCTTTATGGCTTCAAAGCACATTTAATGAAAAAATGTATCTGACTGCTCACGTATAGGGTAAGCCGCAGGCATTCACTTGCTAATAACAAACTAAGTGGAGGTATACTGTAAAGCCTTTTTGTCAACCTTGTGCATGGGCAACAGTGACAGTCATCTACTAAACCCACCAGTGACACAGGCACATTTGTGTCTGCAGAGTCAAATATCAACATTCATGGCACAGGTATCCCTGTCTGTGTTACAGTATCTTTATATTCCAACCTAAATCCGAGTTCAGACAACATTTCATTCAGTCACCTAACAATGACAACTTCCTCATCCCAATCACCTGTATTCATGCCCCAGTACACACACTCCCCATACACAAAAAGCAAACTGAAAGGTCAAGATGAAAATGCATGACAAATGACAGTGTATCATTTGGGTTAACAAGCCACACCTGACAGCAATGAAATACACAATACTGATTCATCCAACACTTGCCACCTGCTTAAAAGCATGGCTGCCTAAGAATGTAACTGAAACACAAAAAGACGACACGGCTATTGTCCGTCACTTTTGCAGAACCTTCTACATGCATTTAATGAAGTCAAAGAGAGCAGTCTACAAATCTCTCTGACAAAGGACCATTTTCCATTTTATTTGATCCATAATTTAACTGACTGTAACAGTTGATAGAAAAAAAGGGTTATAATGAACACTACTCTGAAAAAATCAGCAAGCAGATCTGTGCCATGCAAAATGAGATTTTTTTTGTTGTATGTGCAGGGGCGGGAGCAGAAAATCATTGCTATACTGAAAAGACCAGGGGTGGGGGGCAGCTGCTATAGACCCCTGGTGGGGTGCAGGGGCAATGCCCTCCTGGAGGGTCTGGGGGGCAACATCCCCCAGATGCTGAAGAAAATTTGTCTTGCCAAGACACTTTTGTGGCCTCTCCTTGAAAACAAAGTTAATAATTAACTTCTATACAAAAAGACTTCAAAAATGACAAAAAATATGACTTACGGCTTAAATATCAAACTGGAAATGTTATGCCAAGTACTTAGAATACATCTTAAATTCAGTAACCCATCAAAACAAAACAGGATGCTATACGTAAATATTACACACCAGTGATGTTAAAAGAAGATACAGGCCAAATTTCAATCGCTTAATTCATAAGTTCAAGAACGAGGATTCCTGGTTTTTATTCATTTTTTTTTTTTTTAGTCTTACACGGCTTACATCAGCAACTCCACGTGTCATAGTATATGTTGTGGTTTTCCTACACATGGAAAGCTGTTCCAGGTTTTGAGTATCTTTGGCAAGTTTTTGACTTTAGGTGATTAAATCAGGCGCCAGTGATAGAGGCTAGCAGTGTTCCGCTAAAAATGCACAAGTCCGAATCTTGGCATCCGGCAGGGAATCAACTTTAAACTCTGGAGCCATTACTGGAGCAGCTGTGGGAAGAGCTGATGTATGTTTCGGCGCATTCCATCTCTACATATGTTTCGTCTCCTGGGAATGCACTTCGATCGACCTTTTTCCCATTTGACTTGTATACAAGCTTCCGTCTGTACAATATGCACCAAACAGCACCCACTTCATTTGTTTTCCACAGCCATTTTCGGAATGGACATTCAATTCATCCATTTCATCCATCCACTCATTTCTCCAATGTTTTTTTCTTCAGGTCATTGTCGATCTTCCGTGCCTCTGCGCCGTCATTAATCAGCTCCATTTTGACATGATGATATGGTCTTCATGCATTGAAAACAAGATGGTGGATTTCAAATACGAGTGGTGTGAAAACCTGAATTGGAACATGGAACACGCACACCGGAAAAAAAAAGAGGAAAAATTTGCTATACGGAATTCTGAATCAATACAGAAGGTCTCCCACTCCTGTATGTGGTTTCGCGTATAAAAATGTTAGAGTAAGAAATGAGCTTGTTTGTCTCTAAATGTGTGTGTGTGTGTGTGTGTGTGTGTGTGTGTGAGAGAGCACATCCCCCCCTCTCCAACTCAAAAATTCACTCGGCAACAAATAAGTGAAGAACAAGATGTTAACCATACAAGGTGTTTAGCAAGATGACAATGACAAAGACAAGAAAAAGTTACAATAGTGTTTGTGTTTGTGTGCAGTAGTAGACTAACAATTAGTAGAACAGACAACTTCCAGGATTAGTTTATGGCTACCTGAAATCATGATAAGAGAGTCCCTGACACCAACGATTCTCTTACAGAAGTCCTCATAGCAATTACATACTTGCATCAAATCCTTTCCCCCTTTTCTCATAACCATCCACTTCCAAATACTAAAACAAAAGCAGTGAAAACAAAGTTAATGGCTGACTTGGTAATGGATCAATGTCCTCAATGCTTGTGCAAAACCGGGATCTACAGATGTTTCACACATGAAATAAAGGGAAATCGACCCAGAAGAGATACACCTGTGAAGTTTAAAGGATATCCTTTCATTGGAACTGTCACAATCAATCTTACCCTCTTGAACTTTCTTGGTAGTCCATTTACACAGGTATTCGGGTAGCACACGTCCCATGTTGCCTGCATATTGACAAAGAAGAATTTTGTTGAATGTAAATACCAAAATGGGTCTTTGTTGCGTAAATTTTGTCCATACAATACTCATCTTGATGCAAAGTTTACAAGTTTGTGTGATTTAATGCAAGAATGTCTGTGCAATCAATGTAGATAATCTATTCTGACACTTAATTCACAAGGAGATCGTATTACATAAAAAAGCAGTACACAACTCTTTTAAGAAAGATACAGTAACTACAATGTCTTGAACATAAGCACAAACAATAGGACACCCACTGGCGGATGAAACAATAAATAAGATGTGATGCTATTTTTTTTTTTTTCTTTAAGAAAAATTGTTGTCACCAAATGAACACTCAATAAATTCATCTGTTATCACTTATGAAAAGAATGACGTAGTCATTGTACATACCTGCTTCAGGGAAGATCTGATGTACTGTCATGCCATTACTTTTGCCTGAAAACCAATGAGAGAAAAAGCATATAGAAACAAAATCATGTATATGCACAACAGTACAGACCAACCACTGCAGAAACAGAGCATAAACTACCACAAGTAAAACCATGACTGAATGCATCATCTCTATCATACAAATGAATACATGATTTTTCTGCAATGCCTACCATGCATCTTTCCTCTATCTTAACATGAGCTCCAACTTCTTCTTGCACACTGAAGTATTTTCACTCACAATATAAACTATACTGCCTAAAAATAGTAAGGTTATGCTCAAAATTATGCTGGGTTATCTCAGTTTGCCTTATAGTAAGCCTCCCTTACAGATAAAGGAAGACATACATAGCTGTCCTATGCTGTACGCATTCCTGCAATGAACATGCTAACTAGGAAACAATATACTACATACCTACAAGTGTTTTTGATTATTTAGCATAAAATTTGTTTTAATTTCTTTAACTTGTATGGTGGACAGTAGGATCACCTCAACACATCTTATTTATTATATTTGTCATATCCAATCCTCAAAAATTCTCTCAGTCATAAATTGGAAGCTAGATAACATCAGAAATATATAATGGACCACTAACACAGAGTGGTGTCCACAAATTTCTCAAAAGTACTTCACACACAGGTACGATGCATTTTGTTTATCACAAACCTTTCTTGCCCAGGGCACAGGCCAGCTCACTGCCCAGAAATCCTCCACCAATCACAGCCACTGCCTTGGCCCTGTCAGTTGCTGCATCCAGCTTCTGAAAGTCGTTAATCTGTAATCCACAATTGAGAAACAAGTGAGCAGAGCACCTTTGAATACTCATTAATAGATCAGCTAAGTAACATTCATCACTGTCCTATGAAAGAGGTGTAGAGGTGCCATGAGCAGTCATCTTGAGTATTACTTTCACTAATATCATTATTACCAATAGTAGCAATGTTGTTACTGAGAGTACTAATATAGCACCTATCCTTAGTTGGGGACCCAGCCTTAAGTGCTTGACAATTCATGCTCTGGTTTACACCACAGGCCACATACCAGGGTAAAACCAAATGGACAGCTGCCTGCTGGTGCTAATCTTTTGTTATCTCATGCCATTCAGTCAAATATTAGTCACTCACTTTTTCAGTTAGTCTCATGCTATGTGTACATTTGTCATCCAAACGCATGTTGAAACTGGCCATCTCTTCTGAAAATTGGTGACAGGATTTTACTGTGCACAAGATGTTACACGTTAAAAATCACATATACAACTTTGGTTTATGGACTCATTTCAAGGACTTTGGAAAATGGGGTCATCGAATCAATGTCAATCAAGTGTGAGGGAAAACTCCCCCCAACTGAAACAATCTGACGGAGATTTGAATCCATGACCCCAAGATCACCAGAATTGTAAGTCTAGTGTGCTACCAGGTTAATTATACTAGCCTCTGGGATGGACATCCTCCAGTGTCCCCTAAAGGATGGTACAGGATAGGAAGCCAGAATAAGATACATATCTTCACTTGGTAAGTTTACAGCATCTAAAACTTGCACCGAGGTTCTAATCAGTCAGCACATGTTGACCTGCTGCCTATTATAGACACGTATATTCCTTGTATGAACTGTACAGAGTTTGTCTGAAGCACTTGTTCATCAATGCTTGGATTTTTCACTCATGATCTGCTGTCCAACTCCAGCATGCATGCAGAAGAATGGATACAACTAGGAACCAGTGGAGTGAATGCATACATTAGAAACAAAATGGAAACTTCTTGATACAACGAAGGATGCCAACGCTGCAATCTTGGCATGAGTTTTGCAGTACATATGGGTTCAAGGCCATTCTGAGAGGTTAATGTTGCTCTGTCGGCAGGAGGAGCAATATGAAACGTCACAAATTTTTGAAAGTATCATACAAATCCTAGCATGAAGAGGCATATGAAATCTCACAAATCTTTAGAACTGTCACATAAATCACTGCTAACTGTGCACAACCAATAATTTCCCCAAGTTGTGATTTTAGCTGTACTTTCACAGAGTAAGGATGATAATCAGGGAAAATTAGAGGGTATGACTAAATTTTCTTAAACAATGAAATGGGGAATGAACAAAAGAATGCTAGAGCATCACCTGAATGCGAAGCAGCTGATTACATATAATTTGAATTTTCTATCTTCTTCACATTCCCCCGTTTAACAAAAGAGATTTCTAAAAAATTCAGACTCTTTCAGAAAACAATGTTTTTGGAATATCTAAACTGTCTGAATTGATTACTTTTACAAAGGTCAGGAGTAAAACTAATTTCTTGTTAAAATTTACACAAAAGCACATGTCCCGGTCTTAACCAATTTACTTACATTTCTGAAAGGAATTGTCCTTTTTGCAAACTTCCCCGCCAGCTTTTTCCAGCAATGGAACATTTTTGGGCTTTCCACCTGGCAAAACATATTGAAGAATTTGCTGTTAATATTCATATTCAACTTTGCAAGTCTCCTTAAAGTGCATGCACACCTAGGCACTTCTGAGGCTTGACAGCCTGAAGCAAAACGGCTCAATATTGCTCAAAACCTTATGCAATACTGACACCAATGCTGATCTATTAGAACCATCATCTTTCAGATTTTCTTTCCCTATCTATAGCAGTATATGTTCTGAAATCATCCAATCAGAATCATCTTTTAGAATCAGTGGATGCAGACCTGTGGTTTACTTCCTTCCAAAATAGCGCCTTCTTTTCATGGATGCCAATTCACTGAAAAAATTTTATCACACAGAATATTTATTTGTTCAAAACATGCAGACCAGCTGCATAGATAACTGTAGTTAAGTTCTTTTTGTTGAGCATGCATGACATGATGAACCAAAGCAGGAAGCTCATGAGCTGTAACAGTTCATGTGTGTCTCTGTGGTGATAATGATCAAGTCTGCGGCACTTGCATCCATGTCAGAATAAAAGGATCATTATCTAACTGAGTATGTCTGACTGCCACCAAGCCTCAGTTACCTTGCAATAACATCATTTTTTTATTCAAACCACTGGCAATTGTATCCCTAAGCACAGACTGTGTATGCATAAAGCTAAGCAAAAAGGCAATGGTATTCTCAATACTGGTACCATAACACTGATGTCTACATCTACAGGCCGCTTTCAAACTGATACCATAACTGAGAAATTCTACTTGCTGTTTTAAATAACAGGCAAGACTTGGTGACACTGACTCATAAAACAAGCACAGACATCAATTATTCTGTCTTGCATCACATCAGCACTGAATAAAACACCAATTCAGTAGCATGTTTGAAACATTTGAACTTGAAGGTTACGATTCTGTAATCCACATCACACTGGATAAGAACTGGTTAAGGAGAAGAAGGAGGGAGGCAGGCCAGAAAGACTGACACAGATGAATGACAGAAGAATCCAATACTAAGGTATTTTTACCTGTTGCAATGAGGCACTTGTCATAGCCTATTTCAGACCCATTTTCTAACAGCACTTTTTTTCTGCTTGCATCCAACTTGACCACCTATAAGAGATTTACAAATACAGTCAGTCATGATCATAACACATAAATCTATCAAAAAACAAAAACCTGCTTCACAAAAAAACATTGTTTTAAGAAATACTTATCAGAATAAACCAGAGATAAAAGTTAAACACAGGCTAGACATGTCTGCATCAGAAATCACTGAATATGATCACCCTGACAGCTAAGAATCCAAAACAACCAACCAACCACACAATAGCACAAGACAAGAAACTTTTTTAAAAAAGTCCTATTCAGGCATATGGCTGATGTATTCTTAAAACAGCTCTTTGTTTGAAAGTGTTCCTCATATAAAACGAAAATTATGTAAAACACCAAAGTCGCTGGCTTCTTGACCCCAAACAAACAACAACAAAATGACTTTGTGCTCAACATGAAATCTTTTGTGAAAGTAACATAAAATCTTTTATAAAAGTATTCTGACTACAATGAATAGACAAATGTTTTTTGACCAGCGACACATATTGGAAATTTTTCAAATTCATTTGGGTTTTCTTTGTTTTTAAGTGAACTTCTAAAATGTGTTGCTTAGCTTTTTATGAGAAGTATATATATCGATTTTCAGTTTACAAATAAAACAGTCAATAATTATCTGAGCTACTTTAAATAAACTGGATGAAATCTGGATAATGCTGCAATCTCCTGCAGAAATCTGACATCACAAACATACACACATCCAAACTGACTCACCTTTTGTCCTTTAAGGATGGCTACTCCACCATTCTCTTGTTTTTCCAGTTCTTCAGGTTTGAGGAAGAAACTCTCTGGTTCAAAGTAGATACTGTAGTCAAACACAAGGGATAGAGATTATCTTCATGTAAAAACAATGCCAAATAAAAGATACTGATTTTTGGTAATTTTTCAGTGTGAAAAAGATTTTTTAAAAAAGAAAAAAATCTGCAGATGTAACCTGATGTCATACTAATGATGGCAATAGAAACAGCGACTATCTGATCTCAAATGAAACAAAAAAAACATAAAAGTTACCCCCCTTTTTTTTTTTTTTTTTTTTTTGCTTTGGATCAAAGAAAACAGCAACCTGTCAGTTCACAGGAGTTCAGCAGAATACACGCCAAAACCCCCAACTCTGATCTACAAAATCAAAACTGATGAACCCTATGGAGACAAAAAGTTTTCTCACCAAAATCTAATTGTGATAAATGAAAACCCACTGATACAGAGTTTTTTCTCATACACCCTGTATGGCTAACTATACATGCCATACCAACTATACATACCATACCAAACTCTTGCAAGCTACAGTTGTAGGAAAGCTCTGTTTCACATTTCTGTAGCCAAAGAGCAGCAAGACGCCCCACTGACCATCATCCATGTTTACCCAGGTGACAAAAGGTCAATTGCATTTCCCTTTCATTCTAAGGCCAAACTAAAGTATCCCTGTGGACCTATCTTTACTAGAAGGAACCACATGTGGGACTACGAGTTTGACATTATAAGTATACTTATACCTAGACAGGAAGCGTGTGAAAAAAACTCAGTATTTAGACATCATATGCTATACCAGGTCAAACTCCTGTAGACTTTTAACAGAATGGTGAATGCCCTAATGCTACAGGGGGTGAAGCTGTAGACTTGGCCATGGCCAAGTTAACCATGATGAAGGAGATCCCCTTTGAACAATCAGCTCTGGTCATGCCGTGTGTCCCTGATATTAGAGTAAATAAAGGAATTTTGTGAGAGCCAGCGAGCTGCTTCTGGTGGATAGTGTAAGCAAACTGAATGCTGGGAATAGCTGAAGTGACAATCACTCAAACCTCATAAGCTCTCAGACTGAGGTTAGGAACATCGATCTGAACAGCACTGGTGAACCCGCCTGGAGTTGGTACCTGCCATTTTGTCTTTATTGTTGATGCTGAGGGAGCTGAGAGGATGTCTTTGCGAGGAACGCTAAGGGTAGTACCTCTCCCATCATAGCAGGGGTGCCTAGATAAGCAAAATTTCATGTTACTGCAAATTTGATCTGTTTGATCTGTTTTGTGAGAACAGCTCAGGGACAACAAAATACAAGCTAATCTACAAGTTCTGTAGACAGAAATGAGGCAAACATCAGTGCACTTCCGTTATTCTGCCCCCCACATAGTAGACCTAACTAGGTCTCAAAGTGCCTCTTAGTAATGAAACTGCAATTTTCAGTTGTAAAATGGATAGTTTTCAACTTTATGAACAGAGCAGCATTTCCACAAATGAACTCATCAAGTCCTCATTTCGCTTGTACTTATCAAAACAGGATATATTTCTGGTTGACTAATATACTATGTTTTTCAAGCCATGAGCTGCTGATTTTTTTCCAAAACTCCCAATGTGGCTACTCCACTGCCTGGCAGGGGCTACTGTGGATTTTTTTTTTTTAGTTCTATTCTTAGCTTGCCATAGACTATGAAAGAGTTATCAACTGATCTGCAACTGAACTGACAAACTATAGCCAATGTTTGCAGAAATAAAATTTGACAGTTTTCACAGAAAGAATAAATCAGGCAAGCCTGACACCCACAATGACTGTTGTTAGCAATAGCGAAATGTTATCTATGCTTGATCCGTCACCACACTGTCAAAAAAAAAAAATGCCAAAGACTAGATGCCAAGTCTATGACATGGATTTCAAACTGAAGGCAATCAATCAGACTCTTCATAAGAGCAACTGAACAGCAAATCAAGTCTGACAGTAAGGTATTCAGCACAGCAAACTGTCCTGATGCAACAACAACAAAACAAACAAAAAAAACCCCAGCAGTCCACTATCAAAAATGGTTCAAAAAAAAAAAAAAAAAAAAAAGGCATAATCTTGACAGCAAGACATCAGAGACAGCAAGCAAAAGCGCTGAGGTCAAAGTATCAGAAGTCCATGGCCAACATTGATGAAGTGTTCTTGCAAAGCATCATGTCTTGAGAACCCTTCATGTCTTGACACTAAACATGACTCCATCAAAGAATAGCAATGGAAAAGAATCTGACAGCTGATTTTTTCACCATTGCCCTTTCCTACTTGCTTGCCTGTTCATGTTACTCACACCTTTGCATAAACAGTCCTTGTTTACACAGTGAAGAGCTTTTTTTTTCTCAGTTTTTACAGTCACCTTTTTATGCTAATTAATCGGTTGCCACCTATGTGCTTATTTTTTGTCTGAAATGAAAAAAAAGTGGATGGGTGCAGCTTACATAAAGGTGCGGTTTATAACCTATTTTATGCATATCATTATCAACAAGTTAAATCTGAGTTTCAAAGTAGAAAAAAAAAAAAAAAAAAAACAAAAAAACAAAAACTGAAGAAAAATATGAATCTACAAAGCTTTCGATGGGGTGGTAGTCAGAAGGTACACGTTATTTTGGGTACTGACTTTTGGGAATCTTTCTGAAACGTTAAACTGTTTCTATGTCAACAACTGTCACCTGTCACCCCACAACACCCTCCCCCAACAAAGTGTTTTGTCACACACAGCTCACCTTACTTATCTTCAGCACAGCATGTGTTTTCACGTCCTTCAACCAGTATCACTGATTGGCAACTGCCTACGTTTTCTTGTTTTTAAAGCACCGTCAGCAACCATTCCCATTTGGCTGGCTGTTTTGTCTTTAGCTTCTGATTTAAAAACAGTTTTGATCTGATGCCATTCTAGTACATGAATGAAGACACTTCCACCACAGTATCACATGAATGCTATTCCTGCTGGTCACTGAAGAAAGCAAAACATTTCCAGAGAACTGATAAAATGTAAAACAAAATCATAGGTTTCGCAGTTGGCAAGATCATAGCTGTTTTCAACTGTCCACAGTACCCTAGTTTGAAGGTTTAAAAGATAGAAACTATTGGCAAATTATACCACCAGGCAGGTCTGATGAACCACAGAGAAAACAAAATACTTGCTTCACTCCTCCTAAATGGGTGACCACTCATAAAACCCTGTTTTCACAAATCGAGTTAAATGTTCCCTGAATATGTCAGACAACTGGTAGTATGCTTATCTCCACAGCAAAAACCATTAGAACACCCACTTTGAGCATACAATTGTTATGAAACCTGTGATCAAACAGCCACTAGCTCATAGCCAATGTCTGGCCATACATGCCATGGGCTGCTGGGGACTCAAATGCCAAAAGGATTCCATTGTGCTGCAGTTGGACCTTACTGGTCATTTTACTGATGCAAATGAATTAGCTAACTGACTGAAGTGAGATGAGAAATTTGTGATGAAATTGGTACAGATGAGATGCATACTGGAGCCACTGAGGACACAAAAACTGCTGAGCATACGTACACATGCAGTCAAGGTTAGAACAAAACAATAACACCAATGCTTCTGTAACTGAAACAATTAAGAAAAGTAAACTATAATGCATAAAAATACAAAAATTATGACACACGCATGTGCGCACTCACACACACACATGCACGCGCGTGCTCCCACACACTACAGTCTAAAAAACCTCATCACTGAAGAAATATACAAAATCTGTGGCTCTTCATAAGTCTTCATAAGTGATAAAGCCATGCATCAATAAAAACTGAAAAAAACAAACAACAACAAAAAATCGAAACCAGCTGGGAAAGTTAAAAATTATGCTCAAACTTCTTCAAAGGGTCGGCAATGCGTTTCAATCAGAACTGAATTTTGAACTCCACAGCCCTACCATGGCCCCCCTGCTGTCCACTGGGCTATAAACAACACAACACAAAAAGCTGAGAGACTCTGACCTTACAACAGCAACTAACAAGCAAAAACATGAAAGCTTCTGACCAACTCTTGGCCTTGAAGTTTTTAATCAGTGCTATTTGATCACCTTCGTTCCTTGCCGTTCCACTGTTTGAAACGGAGCTGCTTGACAGCCGCTTTGTCATCACTGAACCACAACTCCTTGGACAGAGGAGGACGCATGTAGGGGATCTGATCCTCATCTGTCACAATCAGTACCTGCCATACACAGAACCATCCCTCACACATCTGTGTTTTCTGGTCAGCAGTTGCTGCTGTGAAGCAAAGAAGTGCATGTTCAAGGACATAAAAAAAAAAAAAAAGGTTAAAAAATACTGCTGTACTTGAACAAGTGCTACCTTGTGATAACTTAAGAATAATTCATAAAACATCTTTTAAATTTTTTTTTTTTTTTTTTCAAATTTCTTATCAACAAGTTTCTTGTGATTATCTGAGGTTTTCTGACATCAAGCTATTTAATCCCCATCAATCAATGGACTATGTGTCACTGGATTATTCAAACATGATGTATATTTTGATATGCCAAATATTACGACAGTTTCAGTAAAGCAGCCCCAATTATCCAACCGAAACATACCAGGATGGGCAGATAACACAGCTAGCTGATATATCAGAGCCGATGGGGTTAATCACACAAACAAGAAAGGCAGAACAAATAAATGAAAGCCTATAGTGCTAATTTCTAGATACATTTGGTCTCTCATGGCCATTGAAGATCCATGACTATTTCAATCTTCATGTCTTTATCAATGTCCTGCAATAAATGTTTTTAATCATAAGCTTTTTACTTGCATTCCATAAAAACTGTCTGAAAGAAAAGCCTGTCGCAGAGCTATCAAAGAAGAATCATGTCAGAATTTGGGTGACTTACCTGTGCGGTGGGATCTCGTGCCCTGATAGAACGGAAAGCACCAAAGGATGCTGTACCAGCTCCAATCAACAGATATGGTGCATGGCTGGGTATATATGCTGGTGTCTTTTTGGACTTGGAAGGAGGTGGTGGTGGTGGTGGTGGAGGAGGAGGAGGTGGAGCAGGACCTTCTTCTTCTAAACCGCAGAGACAGGCATATATGTGTATTTAGTTTCTTCAGGAGTGTTAAAAGCAATAACACCACTTGGGCAGTCTTAACACTCATGAACTGCTTGTAATCTGTCTACAGTTACCATAATTTAGGACATTTGCGGACTGATACAGCCCCCGACTAAGTGAAACTAACAGAAGAGTTCACTCAGGAGCAGTCGCATTACCTCAGTTTTATACAATCACCGGGTCACAACAACTGACAAATCAGAAACTATGCAAATGACTGATAATGCTCCTATGGTTACATTTACTAAAGATACATAAATACATTCAAAAACATTAATAGACATTCAAAATATCATCCTCAGTACATCACTGACACAATTACCACAGATTTTCTTTATTTACAACATTCAACTACATAAAGTTGATATAAAACAAAAAAAAAAATCTTAATGTGGGGAGCCTACAGCTGAGAGTAACAAGTTACATGTTCTGTGCAGGTGGTAGCTGGCGCAACATGATGAATTACACACATCCATCTAATAGAAATGCCCAGTGTGATATAAATAACAACCTGAAATCTGATATTACCTGCACTCAACTGATATAAATAAATAATATCGTACCTGTCTTTTCCTCAACAGGAGGCGGAGGAGGAGGAGGTGGTGGTGGAGGTGGAGGTCGTGGCAGACCGTCAAACTTTAACTTGCCAATTTTGTCCACATCTGGTGTCACTCCATACGGATAGTCATGCAGGTAAAATGCTCCTGCTTTCCACATCTGTCATATGATAAAAGGCTGATCATTCACCGAAATGTTACTGCCTACCTATAGCATTCTTAAACCCAAATGATTACTGAGACACTGACTTGTTTCAGTTTTCTTTCATCAGACATACTGATAAGCTTGTCGACTGGCTGATACGGAACTTAGTTTGTAATATGCTTTTTCAAGAGTATGAAACTACAAGAATTTTATCAGACTCTGCATAAAATTAACGAGACACTACTCATTTTCCAGCTCATAGTGAACTAGATTAGTTTTCAAATAATCTTCTTACAGTGCAATTCAATTATTGCATCTGATTTTTGGCAATCAAATTAAACCACTCACAAATGGCAAAATACAAAGGCTACTGTCCAGCTACAAAAACGACGAAAACCATCAGTTTGTTGCTCTCATGAGTTCAACTTACCTATTTGGTGTTACATTCTATTTAGGGGAATCAAGAGTATCGGACATTACTGTACACAAAAGGAGCACAGTGCATCATCCTTAATGACCTGCAGAAATTGTCAGAGCCCAAGAAGATTTTTAGTTGTTATGGATCTTTTTAACCCGTTCACTGCCAGAAAATATTACAAACAAAGGCTTTCCCAGAGCCAGGGAAATCTAATGATTGGGGGGGGTAATAATTAACAAAAAATTCTTGCTCAGAAACTACAAAAGATATAAAAATGAAATATACATAATTTTTGAAATTTGAAGGAAAATGAATGGAGATTTTGAATCTGGGCTTCTTTTGTTTTCATTTTGATAATAAAAAAAATTTAGGTACCAGCCGCCGTGGCGAAGTGGTTAGCATCGCGGACTCCCGGCTGGCAGGTCGTGGGTTTGAATCCCATCAGAAGTCATGTGGGTTTTTCTGCCCCGACCAGCTCCTACCCAGACTTGAGTTTGCTGCGGACTCAGTTGGGAAGACTGGGACCACACAGTCGAGTTTCATCCACTTAATGGATGCGTTTCTGAGAGTGTTGCTCAAATTTCCTGACCAACACTGCAGGTGTCTGTATCTCTCGGGCCTGGTTGACACCGGGATATATTATGAAAGGAAGCGTAGAGTACAGCCCTGTCATGTAGTCTCAGACCGAAATGGAAATCCGTAGCATCATCATAATCATCCTCATTCTCATCGATCAGCATTAAAACAAAAACAAACAAAAAAAAAGTCTCAAATTCTGTGGCCCTTCATGCCCTGCTCTCATGGTGACCTCAGTTTCGATGTCCTCTCCGCGTCTGTGGCCTTGGTTTGGTTCCGTCGGGGTCACCGGTATCGGCGAGTCCATGGGGGCTGTCGTTGGACGGACGTGGTGGCGTCCTCCGGAGGGAGAGCTCACTCACGCCGGCTCCGCGACTAAGCGATTATTGTCGTCAGTAGGGGGCTTAGTAGGTGGTGTCCTGCGTATGTTAGATCAGAAACAGGCGCCACTGAAGTGACTCGGCAGCAGTGCACTGTCTCCTCCAGTGGGTTGCCTCTTGACATTGGCTGCTGCCTGTGGATTGCCGGTGCCGGGGCTGCGGCGGGGCCGACTGGGCCGGGCTGTGGACAGGGTGTAGGAATGAGCAGCGTGGGGTGCACTGCCTCTAAGGTGGTGCAGAGGTTGGGACAGCAAAAAAAAAAAAAAAAAAAAAAAAAAAAAAAAAAAAAAAAAAAAAAAATTTTTAGGCATTTAGATTTAGATTGATTTTTTTGCACGATCGAAAACATATGTCTTTACCACTACAGCTTCACATCCAAAAAAGAACACAAAGCAAAAAAAGTTGAAAATAAAGTTTGTGTACTGTCACACTACACCTGTAAATGAAAGTAAAACAGTCTAGAAGTCTATCCAGATGCTCACACTTCATGCAGACAAGTCAGTCCACGACCCACACCCCTTTCCCCCACCATGCCTTCTTGCTGGACTTCACCCTCTCTTTCACTCCTCCTCTTCCCCTACCTCTCCCCCTGCCCCATGTCACTCCACAAGCAGGCCATGCTTCCCTCTCACTCACGCTGACTAACACATCACTGGCCACTCGCACACAGTGCAGAGTACACACTAGGCTAGCTTGTTCAACGCTGGTAACCAGTCAGCTGAACACACTCTGAGATCACACAGCATGACTCAATAACTGACGAATATGGTCGGCAATTCCATCACTATCATCATCTCACCTTCATGCTTGAGTGAGTCATTGAATAAAAGATTATTATCTTATCTTAGTCAAAAAATGATTAGCAGAGCATGTTCAGCGGTGTAAGTACATTGATGTGGTCGCTACTACGCTCGTCGAAGGTTGCACCGCCATCTTGCGAGACAAATCGCTGGCTGGTCATCCAGTCAGTGATGAGAACAAATGGTCTTTCCCATCACGTGTGGTCATTTGCATATCATTTTAATACTACAGACATATAAGGCTTACTACGCACACTCTATTTGAGTCCTTTGATAGAAATAGTAACGAATGAAAATTCCAGAAAAATGCATGATGTAGGTGGACAGCCCATAGGCATTGAGAGAGAGCCATCAGCTGATGGCTTACAGGCACTCTACGGGTTAAAATTTGTTTAACTGGCAGTGAACTGAAAGGAATACATTAAGGGGTCTTGAGTGGCCTAAAGGATAACCTGCTAGATTTCTTGTTCTAAGGTAAAGGGTTCTAATTCCATTCAATATAGGCAGGTCGGAAGGTATTTCCTCTCAGGAGTTAACATTTGTGCAAACTTTAATTGCTTCCTAGTCTTTTGGAAGAGACAGTAAACCACAGTGCCATGCCTGAATAAATACATGCATACAAAATCTTGCACTCCTATAAAATCCTATTCCAACTTTCAGAGAAGATTACGCCATCATGAGCTGATAGCTTGGATGACAAAGAGTGTAAATTAATTGCACACAGAGATGTTATGCATTGACATAATTGTTGAAACACAATTTGACTACATTAACAGTGAAGGTCTAGGAAGTCGTGTCTGCAAAAATGTAACTGATGAGCCTATGAGATCTAATTAAGGGTAAAAAGGTAGAGAAACCTGAGTGAATCAAACCTTATCAGAATGAGATTGAAAATTTCAGATCTAAACAGGAATGAAGCGAAGTAGGCATGTATTCACAGCATAATCAGAGGAGAGGTAAAAGATGACAGATTTCAGAATAGCCCCATGAATTTTTTAATGTCTCTGAGGACCAGTGAAGAGGGGAGGGAGGGGACAGAAATACATATAAAATCAACACATAATGTATAAAAACTTTTAGTCTTACACTAATCTGTGAACTAACATGCTCACCAAACTCCCTACAAGCACAAATTGGCACAACACATGCACGCATAAAACAGTCTCATAACATGCCAGAAGTTATATATGAGCGGTAATGATGGTGGCCATATTAGTAATAATGATTCAACAATTAAAAAACCTGTAAAGGATCTGAAAAATGAGAAAGTTTTAATCCACTTTTGAAAGCAGAAAAATCAAGATACATAGGACCAAGATGACAGACAGCATGCCCAATAAAAATCAGTCTCTCTCCTTTTATCTCTCTGACAAAACAAACTTACAGCATAAATTGTAACCTAAAAATGCTATACTGCCATACAGCATGTATGACCATTTGGTGTTGCGTTCGTTTGTAGTACTTTTGCCATGGCCCTTTAGGTACAGGTAGATCATCCATATGAGACCTTGTCTCTTTGGCAATCTGTTTCTGTGACTTCCAGTGTGCTGGTATATAGCTGCCTGTGCATCTTGCAGACTGAAGGGGTGGTGAAGGTATAATTCCTGGACAAACAAAAGCAAAAATTATTCAAATGTTACAACAGTGGCAGTTTACAATCAAATGGGATTGAAATTAATGAAAAAAATTGATGCATTCAATAGCATAGCCATGCCATGTTCATGAACATAATCTTACATACATATGCTTGGGTTATTTAACAGCAGAGGTGACCACTCAGACTGTTCCATATCTTTTTTGATCTCCCTTGCATCCTTGAACGGATCCTCAAGCATAGGCTCAAAGATTGTCCCTTACATTTTAGACTGTTTGCAAAATACTTTCAGTTTTTCAGCTACTTTTTTCCTCTCCACACACTTCATTTTGTTTCATTTACTACCTCTCACTTGCTGCTTTGGGGGTGCTGTTGGATTTTTTTGAACCCTTGATGGTGAGAATACCACAGAATTCTGGACTGTGGTATGCCTTAGTTTGATGCTAAGAGAACAGACACAGTCAGCTGTGTCCCCCTGACAAGTCAGATCCTGTGGACAAACGGTCTGCAAGCAGACAATATAAATATATCTACATTTGAGAGGGATTATGATGTTCCCTCACACAGCTAGTGAAAGGTTTTCATAATTATAATACATTTTCTTAATTTTATGTTCCCATTCTCTTCATCTTCAAATTCCCCCCCCCCCCCCCCCCTTTACTTTTCCTGTTGGGTTTTTTTTTCTTCTAAAGTTCAAATCTTTGCCAAGTCATTACTATAATGACGAGAAAAATTTTTAGCCTACACTAAGGTGCACTGTTTCACACCCAAGTTTTGGCCTTTTCTCTCTCTGATTTAACAGTTAAGCTGAATGATGGAGTAAACTGCCTTTAGTGTGCCAACCAGCAGCACCTGTCCGTATGAAAACAGCAAGGTCATTCATGATGACTGACCTCTAACACAGATGATCTCCCCTGCAGATTTCGAAATGTCTATTCAAGCGTTATCATAACCAAACTTGGCAGATAAATAGAAATTATTAGATCCTTCCAGCAATCCCCACGATAAAAGTGTCATAGAACGTTAATAGTAGTGTCACTTTTAGTAACATTTTCAAACTCATGAAACTGACATTTTCTAACACTCTGATAACACTAAACAGTTATCGCTTTGTACATTGATGAAACATATGTCCAAAGATTATAGCAAATATTATGACATATACAACATTTCTTTCTATCAAGATTTGACCATTTGATACAATTTCTTCTCAGCAATTGACTAGATTGAAAGCAATATACATAATCTGATATATAGAAGTAAGATGTACCTCACATACTTTTGCCAAGTAAGACCCTAAGAATTATGATGGTAAGCAAGTGCAGCAGCATTAAAGCAGTTCATGGGGCAGTCTTTCTTGCTTCACAAAACAGGTGCATCATTTCAGCATTTTAGGCAAGGTGACCGGCTACCTTGCTGCCCCCGAATGTCTACATGACTAGGAATCCAAAAGACACAATATTATAACCATCTGACCTCATTGCCCCAAATGGGTACACGACTGGGAACGCAACAAGAACAATATTATAACCATAAGACTTAAGAGTTATATCACACAAAAAGAGAGAGTTCAAGGTGAGTTAAGGTTTACAGCAGCAATGGCCTTCGGAGTAGCGAGTCAGTGAGGATAAAAAAGTCCTTATAGTTGACTAATAAATCATCTAAGAGTGCCAAGATTAGGCTGTGGGTTAAAAATTTAAATACTGCAGATGGAGCGATCAGATGGAATGTTGAGATCTACAGAAATATATTTTCAGTAGCAACAGTTCTCGGCTTGATCTGAAAAAAACAGCACCCATCTATAAGGATGACAGCTTAGTATATAGAACAATCAGAAGCAAGAATGATACACGCATTCTACAAGAAGATCCAAATGCTTTACAAGAGTGGGAAAGAACTTCAAAGATGGAATTTCATCCCCAGAAGTGCCAAGTGTTGCGTATATGTAATAAACGCTCACCAACTAGATCAGAAACACTCTTCACACAATACTACTCTTAAAGAAACTGATGCTGCAAAATATTTAGGCATGATTATAGATAGTCATCTCAAATGGAAAGAACATTATAATTTAGTATGAAAGAAAGCAAATAACATCTTAGCTTTCTTATACAGGAACATCAATGACTGCCCCAAAAAGGTTAAGGATGACTGCCATAAAACACTGGTTAGACCAGTACTGGAATATAGTTGCTCAGTCTGGGATCCTTACCACCTAAAGGACATTGATAACCTTGAAAAGATTCAGAAGAGAGCAACACAGTTCGTAACAGAGAACCATATCACAGAGAGAAAGGGGAATACTAAGAACATGAGGAAATTATAATGGCTACCCTTACCAGAGAGAAGCCTTTATTAAACCTAATACCTTCTTCAAAGGCAGAGCTAAACTAATTGATATCCCAATGGAACAACTAGTATTTAATAAAAGTAGCACCAGGAGTGGCGGTCAATCTTATACCATACCTGCATCAAATATTGACAGCCATTTACATTCATTTTACCCCAGTTCTATAAGGCTGTGGAACTCACTGCCTGGTGCCATCAAGACAGCCACAAACGCAGTCTCTTTTAAAAATCAAATTGATAAGACAATCCTGAGATCTGCATATACTGATTGACCTTTTTTTTTATTTTAACTTCCCCATATATTTTATGGTTACCTAGGCCTTAACCTAGCCATTGCTTTTAACCCTTTAAATTTCATGTGCGACCCCTTGCTGCCAAATTTTGCTCCAGGGGCCAACAGGCTGAGTCGCATTTTCTTTTTTATTAACATGCGCGCTGGTGATCTACTCAATTTTGAGTGAACCAGTATTATTTTAGGAAGAAGAAGCAGAGGGCAAAGAGAACACTCGATTACACCGGGGCTAGCGGTCACCTCCACAGACCCGTTGCAACAAGATCATAACTTAGATAAACATCCATTGTAAGTGACTTCACCTGGCTTTTTTAAAAAATAAAATGACTTACTTATCACAGACACACATGGTCTCGACAGTGCATGTATACTTCTTACAGACGTTGAAAACCGGCAGACATTCACAAAACGTGACATGGTTAAAATGATTCGACTTGATTTCAATGCAAGAAGAGTCAACGCATAGGTTATATCCCTTTATTCCTTTTTCTTCTTCCTAAAAGACTGGTTCACGCAAACACGAGTAGGTCACCATCGCGCATGTTAAAAAGTAAAATAAAATAAAATAAAGTGCGACTCAGCCTGTTGGCCCCGGGCCCCGAAATTTGGCAGCAAGGGGTCGCACACGATATTCAAGAAGTTAGCGTTGTAAACATCTGTGGTAAGATTGTTGGTGAGAGACAGACAGGAGAGTATGAGTGAGTTGTATGAAAGGCGTGCGGTCAAACAAGGCTCGTGCGATTGTTAGTGACAGTGGGCATACGCTTGCGCTACAGTTTGAGCTCCTCCCATCAGGCAGACGATTTTGTGTCCCCAGAGCTAAGCTGATGCCCACAAAAAAGAGCTTTGTGTTCAAATCCATTGCGCTTTTAAACAAACACAGCGTGTAAGAAGAGGCGGTGGATCACCTGTGACACAAGCATGTGCGCGGGTGTGTATGTCTGTGAGCAAGCGGGAAAGTATAGATGCTGGAGTGTGGGTGTGTTTGTGTGTTATGTGTGCATGTCCTGGAACAGTGAGGAATAGAAATGTCTGGAATATGTCTTATCTTAATGATTTTTAATGATAAATCACCTCTCTCTCCCTCTCTCTCTCTTTCTCTCTCTCATACGTGCACACATTTATGTATATATAATTATGAGTGGGCTGAGTGCATGCTTTATTTGCACTACCAAAAAGGAGAAAGATTGAAATTCCCATTTTGGTGTTACACGCATGTTTTTTGTTTGATAGTAATTTTAATTTTCAGTGTCACGTTTGTAACTATAAATATGAATGTCTTAACTTTTAGGGCAGCGGTCACAAATGTAATTTCTCTTGTAACGAGAGATAATAAAGTTTTCTGAATCTGAATCTGAATTCTGAATCTGAATCTGAATCTGAAAAAGCAATGGCCAGATTCAGGCCCAGGTGTTCATAAAATGTCTGGGCAAGTTGAAACAGAAAAATCAGTCAATATACAGATCTCAAGACTGTCGTATCAATTTGATTTTTAAATGAGACTGCATTTGTGGCAATCTTGATAGCACCAGGCAGTGAGTTCCACAGCCGTACAGAACTAGGATAAAAAGAATATAGGTGGCTGTCAATATTTGATGCAGGTATGGCATTAGATTGACCGCCACTTCTGGTGCTACTTTTATTCAATACTAGTTGTTCCATTGGGATATCAATTAGTTTAGCTCTGCCTTTGAAGAAAATATTGAGTTTGATAAAAGCTCTTCTCTCTTGTAAGGGTTTCCATTCTAATTTCCTCATGTTCTTCCTAGTATATTCCCTTCTTTCTGATATGGTTCCCTGTTACGAACCGTGCTGCTCTCTTCTGAATGTTTTTCGAGGTTATCAATGTCCTTTAGACGGTAAGGATCCCAGACTGAGCAACCCTATATTCCAGTACTGGTCTAACCAGTGTTCTATAGCAGTCGTGTTTTAACCTTTTTGGGGCAGTCATTGATATCCCTGTATAAGAAAGCTAAGATGTTATTTGCTTTCTTGCATACTAAATTGTAATGTTCTTTCCATTTGAGACGACTATCTATAACCACGCCTAAATATATCTCCCTTCTTTACACTCAACCGTTTTTCATCGTCCCAAACTAAACAAGATGCAAAGCATATAAACGTACTCCCAGTTTTATCCTGAATACACGTGAGATATTTCATAAGAGGAAAAACCGTCTTGGGCTGGTGTAACCGTTACTAATAGCTATTCTGGTAAACATCGGGCAACATCTGTGACCTATAATGAACATGCACATTTTCAGAAAGATCGGCCAAGAACTTTCTGAGATTTTCCATAAGAAGAAGACTATTATGGGCCGTTAGTAACGGCTATAACGGTAAACTTAAACATCGGGCATCATCCATGACCCATAATGAACATAACTACAATTTTTCAGAAAGATCGGCCACGTACTTTCTGAGATATTCCATAAAAAAGAAAAGCCGAGATGGGTCGTTATAGCCGTTAGTAACGGCTATAACGGTACACTAAAACATCGGGCATCATCAGTGACCCATAATCAACATACCTACAATTTTTTTTAGAAAGATCGGCCAAGTAGGCTACTTTCTGAGACATTCCATGAAAAAGAAAACCCGTTATGGGCCGTTATAGCTGCTAGTAACGGCTACAACGGTAAACTAAAACGTCGAGCATCATCCGTCGCCCATAATGAACATACCTACATATTTTCAGAAAGATCGGCCAAGTACTTTCTGAGATATTCCATAAAGAAGAAAAACCATTACAGGCCCTTACAGCCGTTATTAACGACTATAATGGGGTAAACTAAAACATCGGGCATCATCCTCGAACCATATAGTGAACATACCTTCTAATATTCACAAAGATCGGCCGAGTACTACTCTGAGATACTTCCATATTATAAGAAGGAAAACAGTTACAGGCTGTCACAGCCGTTAGTAACAGTTATAACGGTAAACTAAACATCAGGCATCATCCGTGTGACCCATAATGAACATACCTACAAATTTTCAGAAAGATCGACCAAGTACTTTCTGAGATATTCCATAAAGAAAGAAAAAATCCCGTTACAGGCCGTTACAGCCGTTAGTAAACAGCTATAACGGTGAACTAAAACATCGGGCATCATCCGTGGCCCATTATGAACATACCTGCTAATTTTCACAAAGATCGGCCAGGTACTTTCTGAGATATTCCATGAAGAAGAAAAACCGTTACAGGCCGTTAAAGCCGTTAGTAACGGCTATAACGGTAATCTAAAACGTCGATTCGAGACCCATAATAAACATACCTACAAATTTTCAGAAAATTTGGCCAAGTACTTTCTGAGATATTCCATAAAGAAAAGAAGAAAACCGTTACAGCCGTTAGTAATGGCTATAACGGGGTAAACTAAAACATCGGGCATTATCCGTGCCCCATAATGAACATACCTGCTAATTTTCACAAAGATTGGCCCAAGTACTTTCTGAGATATTCCATAAAGAAGAAGAAACCGTTACAGGCTGTTACAGCCCTTAGTAACGGCTACACCGGTAAACTAAAACATTGGGCTTTATTGTGACCCATAATGTACATCCCTACAAATTTTCAGAAAGATCGACCCGAGTAACTTTTTTGAGATATGCCATAAAGAAGAAAAACCGTTACAGGCCGTTACAGCCGTTAGTAACGGCTATAACGGGCTTATAAAACATCGGGTAAACTAAAACCGGACACATCGGACATTATCCGTGCCCCCTAATGAACATACCTGCTAATTTTCACAAAGATTGGCCCAGTACTTTCTGAGATATTCCATAAAAAGAAGGAAAACCCGTTACAGGCTGTTACAGCCGTTAGTAACGGTTATAACGGTTAAACTAAAAACATCGGGCATCATCCGTGACCCATAATGAACATACCTACAAATTTTCAGAAAGATCGGCCCCAGTAGTTTTGTCTGGAGCGAGAGTGGAACACATTTTGACCACGGACGGACGGACAGACACACACACACACACACACACACACACACACACACACACACACACACACACACACACACACACACACACACACAGCAACATTTCTTCGTTCCCATTCTAAAAAGTACTCCCTGTTCTATAAGAACTGGGAGTACAAAAACATTATTTCAGCAAGCAAAAAATAAGAGATTCATTAATGAATGGCAATAGA
>JADBJO010002559.1:105000-107500 GCA_016801955.1 Conus betulinus
ACAGTGATCTTAGACAGTATTTAAGTGTTATGTGTGTGTGTGTGCATGTGATGTTTTTGGGTGTATGCATACAACGGTTTCAAAGAAACACTAAATAAGCAACTAAGACCAGGATTAAGAAAATAGCATAGACGTTAAAGTAAATGTCCAATTGGGCTCTTGATCAGTCCTTAAACAACTTCAAAAATGTTCGATTCGTCAGAGATGATGACGTCTTCAAAGACTGACATCGACGGTTCAGTGTTCAACAACCAAGCAGGTAAAATAGGGTTTCATTCTATCGCACAAAATAGTAGATGGAACGGAGTGATTTGCTGGCCACAAATACAAGTCACATGTTTACAGAATTTGGTTTTAAAGCATTAAGCCTCAATCTAAAAATCAAACTTTTTAAAATCCTCTCTTGGTAGAGATTCTTCATACCTGTTTTATTTGCTGATATCTTGTTAAATAATATCCCCTTTTTGTTTTGGTGCCTTTTCCCTTCTTTGAATAGAGTTCCAGGCTGCGTCTTTTAAAAGACTATAACTCTCATGTAAGGATAAAGGAATGTATATCTTTGTTAAATCAGTTTCAGTGATAGCAGCCTTTTTGGCTAATTTGTCTACCCTTTCATTCAAAGAAATTAACGCTTCGTAGAAGTCACTTCTCTCTCTCTCTCTCTCTCTCTCTCTCTCTCTCTCTCTCCTTGATAAACACGGACAAATAATAGTCATGAAATAACTGGAGTCCTCTTTACTTTGTCGACTTCGCAAGGCTTTTGATGTTATAGAGAGAACAAATTTCTGCATAGAAAGCTCAAGATTTATGACATATCTAACAATACCTTAAAACTCATGACGTCACTTTAGACTTTAGGAAACAACCATGAGGAAACTCCAGCACCAGTCGTCCGATTAACAGTTCAATATGTCTGATTCATTTGAACGAGGGCGACTTTTTTTTTTAAATGATTTGTTTCTGCCTTTGTCTCTCAGACATCTTTGGGCAGATCCATCTGTTCGAGTGGCAACATAACTTTTCACAACACTGGCACTGAATCGTGCCACAAGGCTCTCAAAAACTGGCTCGATGTCAGTGTCAGGAGGTGAAGAGGGGGGGCAGACCTATACACTCATAGGTATATACAGTTTCAGTGCCATCGTGCAAGCTCAAACCACCAATCTCCAATCATTCTAGATCATCCGTTAGACGCGAGTGGGTAGTCATAGTGTGTTCCACTTTTGGGTCATGTGCACACAGGTTTTCAAGTCGCACGTCGAACGGATATGAAGTAGGCTTACTCACAGAAGTTACAATGGCTTCATCACATTTTCCACCTGCCTCCCTCACTTGCTGCTGTCGGGCTCTCTGATGGTCTCGTCGGATCTGGCTGGGAGGTTTCTTCCTGTAATACTGAACCTGTGTCTTGCGGTTCAGGACAGGGTCTGCCATGTTTGTTGAGACCTGGAAAGTGGCGGGCTTGAGGCGCAAAACAACCACAGTGTTTTCACCTTCTCCTGCAGCTTTCCAGCTTGTGACGTGATTGTCCGTCAGCAGGGCGGTCAGCGTCTTCTCAACAGCCACTGGGAGTCCAGAAACTGGCATGCTTGCAAGGAAACTCGTAAACAATATCGCAGATCAATCAGGCGCTCCCTGCTGCTTTTGCTCACATCACGTATGTCACACACACACACACACACACACACACACACACAGATAGACAGATATTGAGATATGGGGTGGCTTTACTTCTTAGTAAAAATCACTACAATATGAGACACTGAAATAATCCATCGATTAAGAAAGAAGCAATGAATGTAATGAAAAAAAAAAAAAACTGGATACAGTATGAGACACAGAAATAATGAGACAGAGAAATAATCAATCAATTTCGGAAGAAAAAATGAATGTAACGAATACAAAATCAAAATCCTGTTTTTTTTTTTCATTCCTTACGTGCCACAAATGCAACAATCATGCAAACCACACGACATGCCAATACACATCGACAGAGGAAAGAGAAAGGATTAAGACAAAGGGTGAGATACAAAGTAAGGGAGAAGAGGGGGTGGAAAGAGGGAGCGAGAGCATGCAAAACTGTACATCTAACAATATATTCCGCTCTCAGAATTCACATTTCATGCGCGTGTGTATTTATTATGTAGTCTATTAACATGCCATTCAGTGTGAGCAGTAAGGTGAATGTATAGTTAATCATAAATATTAAAGTATTACTGTTGTTCTGGGTGTGGAAAGAACCTATACATGCTTATTCTCACATACCCTTACATACTACACATACAAAGACAAACGCACTTGCGCGCGCGTCCATACACACGCACGCACACACATGTGGTTATGAACACACACACACACACACACACACACACACACACACACACACACACACACACACACACACACACACACACACACACACACACACATCTACAATAGTACTGCACCTCAGATCTGCACTGACATTCCATGGGTCCCTTCTTGGATCACGTGCCACCTT